>JAQQZY010000012.1:25090475-25108072 GCA_030068375.1 Ostorhinchus rueppellii
AGATAGATAGATAGATAGATAGATAGATAGATAGATAGATAGATAGATAGATTTATTAATCCCCAAGGGGAAATTAATCCATTAATCATGTCAGTACATGTATTGGTTTAAAATGCAGTTTGTCGTCTTTTCATCATCATCAGATATGATCCATTTAGACGTTCAGAGGCTCTGTAGTTACCATGGAAACACTGTCATCGTCAACATTGATTCACCAGTAAAACTCATGAAGTTTTATGAATGACAGTGGACGGACACACCTGGTTTATGTTCAGTTAATATATTTTGCAGAATTTAAAAAAAAATTCTTCTGTTTTCTCTTTTTTATTTATAATATTCTTCAACTTTAATCTGAGCTTTAGTGAATCAGTACATTAAATACAGGAAAATATCTGATTTTCACTTATAAATGCAAAAAACAGAACATAATAGAGGAAATGGCGATAAATTACTTCAGAGAGGTTAAATATAGAGGAAAAATTCATTTTGGAACTGACAGAAAGGCAGCACTGGGTCTTTATGGGTTAAGGTACCCAGCTATAGTTTTGGAAACGTGTTAAACTTTTGTGACATTTGTCTGAAAAGTCTGAAAGGGTTTTCTTAAGCACAGCTATGACAAAAATCTGACAAAAGGCACAAGAAAAGTTTGATTTGCAATTGCAATAAGAAGAAATATTAGGTGTGTTGGAAGGGGGAAATATCTAAAACATGCAGGACCAGGATTTGGGACCCCTAATTTAAATGAACAAGCGTGGTGTGAAACTAGTACGGAATGAACTTCCATGCATACCTTTGATGAGACTATTTGGCTAATTACTGTTTGACTAAAATGAACAATTACGTGGTTCCTGGCATTGTCTTCTGTCACTCATGTTGAGGATAACAGTAGATCAGCTAGTTAGAAACCCAAAAAAATAAGCTAACATAGGCTAAAAGGCTGTAGGGAGCTGCCAGCCTTCCATATTATACATAGTAATTTGCAGGTTTAACAGCAAATTAGTGTTTTAGTAGCCTAAACCTAGCAACACATAAGAAGTAGGAAATGAAAGCAAGGAAAATAGGGTTGGACGCCGGTGCAAATTCCAGGGATGTACAACAATGCAGTTCGGTAGTCAATAGTGAGGAGTTTATTTTCAGCCCAGTCTTGATTTGTTTTCTTTCATGAGTCAAATAACCAGCAAGTGTCTGGCTTGAGGCTCAGTGCAGGCCCCGCTCTGTAATGTACTGTATATGTATCTTGTGCAATCCATCCATCATGCGCTCAGTACATCTCCACATCAATTTTACAACAGCCCCTTTCTCAAATTCTCTCATTCTGTCTCTCAATATATTTCTACAGACGTCTCACAATTAATAAAGGTGTCAGGTGAGATTCCAGTCTTGAAATACAAAACTTATTTTTACCAGTAACACCATCGTTAGGCTAGAATTTGCGTCGTTAAAGCAACGATAAGTGGGTCCCGTGATTATTTAGTCTATATTATGAGAAATATTGACATGAAACTCCACCTGGTTCAAATATGAACAACTGCCTCTGCCAGTGCTCCTCTGAAAGGGAACATTCGAATGCCAATTGAATGAGGAACTCCCGTATGAGATGGTCTGATGACAGGATTAGATTGACTTGAAAGCTTGGAGGGGTTCACGTCTGGGTTTGCGTGTGCCAGAAGGCGATTTTGCCAGACATGTAATCACCATATGGATGTTGCAACACCGGGTCATCACTGGATCGAACTCTGCAGTTTGCAGCAGTGGCACATATTCTTCTTTTTCTTCTCCTTGCTTGTAAGCGCCATCCCTCTGTGATCTCATCGCTAATGATAACTGACTCAACTCCAAACACAAGCGGGGGTGAGAGACTCAGACGCTACGAGGCACCTACAGTAAACCAGGTTCATGATGTAATGTTTCTCAAAAGCAAGCAGGGCGAGGTCTAAACACATGAAAGTCCAGGGCCAAGTGGAAACAGATTTGACCTGACAAGTGTGATTGTGGCCTGTTGTTTCAAGACAAGACTTGTGTGTGAGCGAAAGAGAGAGAGTGGAGGAAAAGATAACGGTGGGGAGAGTTGAGGTGGCGCGACTCAAATTTCTTTTTACCATCCATGAAATCCACAAACACCGCTCAGCCAAAGGAGTCTTAAGAGATGGAGATGAGCCTCGAGGTGCAGCTGATGAACGTGCAGGACCGGCCAAGCAACATAAAAAGAAAGATCTGCGCAGCCATTGAAGTGAATTTCAACCAGTTGTTTCTAATTAGGTCCGGCTCCTGGGATCAGCCCAGAAGATACGTTCCTCCTGAACGTCTCTGCTTCTATAAACAACCCTCCTCTGGTTCTTGAGCTGGCTGGGGCCTCAGACCTGGCCTCTGATGCTCACCTACGCCAACAAGTCTGCATGGCTTCGCTGCTGGCTGCACTCGTTTCTAATAATGACGATGTTTTAAATTGACGATGGGCGGAGAAAAGCAGACCTAAGCAGATCCAAGTTCAGTGTTTAGTCCATAAACCTACATTCATGTTAAAGTACAAGGTGGAGAAATGGACATGAATTAGTCAATTTTTTAAATTCCAATGTATGAATGGATCTCAACGTACCTGAGAACATGAATAATTTCATACCCTTGAATTATGAGATTAGTTTTCTTCATAATGTTTTCCACCAGTGTCATAATTAAAATAGTGCCAAATGATGATTTACCTCTACAAATCACTGAAGCTGGAGTTCATATTCATTTTTCAGCTTTGAATGAACTTTATAATTGTGTCCTTTCCATAACTTTGATGTAATGAGATCGAAGTCATTTGCAAAACCAGCCAATAATGGGTATGTCTTATTCTTTAGTGAGGCACAGTGAGGGTTCAGAAGAAGCTAATTTACTTATTTAACTCAAATACAGTGATTAGTGCAAGTTGTCATAGTCAGTGTTTAACCTGCAGTAGATTAGTTTAAAAGATTGAATATTTAGGACATGAACACAGTAGACTGGGTACTGAAAGACACATTGAAAATAATGTGAATATAGCAACAAATTAAACTGATGTATCTTACTAAAAGGGGTCATATTTAGCTAAACCCACTTTTATTAGCCTTTGGTTCATTTAATTGTGTATTTGGACTAATAGTTCATAAAGTTTGAATGTGAACACTCCAGGTGCTGCAAAGCTATCTTTATATTCATTTCAACAAAATCAAGTGGATTTCTACAACCTGTTTCAATTCCTTCTTAATTCGTTAAGTTTTACGACTAGCTATATCATGACATTTGGACATACAGGTCAAGACTTCTGACAAAAATACCAGATTTTTACTGGAAAAAGACAAAATAGCATAATAATAGATGTTCAGAGGCTCTGTAGTTACCGTGGAAACACTATCATCTTCTACAACACAGATTCACCAGTAAACCCATAGAGTTTGAGAAAGGACAGTGGATGGAGACACTTGGTTTAATGTTCAGTTGATGATATATTTTGCTGAAAAAGTCAAATTTTCTTCATTTCCGTTTCTGACAGAGTAACACTCAACTTTAATTTAAGCCTCTATAAACATCTATATGATGAGTAAATTATATATAGGAAAATGCCTGATTTTTCCTGGAAAAAGAGAAAATAAAGAGGATAATACTTCAATAAATGGTGATAAATCACATAGGAAAGGTTAAATATAGAGGAAAAGTCATTTTGGGATGTGGCATAAAAGCAGCACTGGGTCTTTATGGGTTAAATCATGCATACTTCAAACAACAAGGTAAACTACCCAATTGTCATTGTCAGGTCATTAGAAACCAATAGAAAAGCTGGATCCCTCTTGAATCTTAAACATAAACACAGTATAGTAAGTCTCATTTTCCTCTCAGTTTAAGGTTAACTCAAAAATACTAATAAAATAACAGTTACATCACAACATCTGCACATATAAGGTCAAGACGTCTGATGAGCATTTCTCCAACTATGACATAATTGTTCAGCAGGAGTTGTAGTACATAATCAAAAGTATGTCCAAACTTCAAGCCGATTACCTAAAATGTTCAGCTGTTGGTTGCACTCAAAACAACCTTTCTGGTGTCATTCCTCAGAAATAGGGTTGAAGATGGACCTGTGGAGTTGAATTAATGAAGAATTCAAACTCAAGCAGAGCATTTACAGTTTAGGTAGAGCACAGGGAAATGTTTTAAAATACATAATTCCATTTAAAAAAGCAAAATATCACTCTTTTAAGAGAATAAAATAGTTTTAAAGCTTCTGGTTGGTTTATGTTTCACCTCATGTCTGTCCCCTTAAATGTAAAGATCTGTGTGAGGGCTAATGATGCTCACCAAATCTGACAACATTAACTAGTGCCGAATTCAACTTCACTCATCAGTTTCACCCAGTTCCTCTGCACTTCATGATTTCATGTAAAGTGGCAGAGTGTCAACTAGATATGTTTTATGGACTCTGGAGATTGATATTTAGGAATAAACATGAACGGAAAGTGTAAATAACGACAGGGTTTAACAAGCTGTGACATCAACTATATTGTTAACAACCTGTGTCCACTTATACAGACTGTTTTTACATGGTATGGTGTCGAATGAGAAATGGGCTTTTATTGAAGGTTACAGTGTCACAGTGAAGCTGACCTTTGACCTTTGACAAAGTGGAAGTTGCATAGAGAATGTAAAAACAAAAAACAGATCAAGAACTCCAGCAGCACTTGCAGAATACAACAGCTACTTATATAAGTTACAAGACTTGACAAAGTTGTTCTCTATTGAAGTACAGCTTTGACCTTTGGGCTCTTCCAGTTATTCTGCCAGAGTTTGAAAGTCACCGTGTCTTTGACTGATTGCAAGTGTGTGTGTGTTAAAGAGGGACTAAGTTAAGACTCACTACCCTTTTATTGTTCTTCATTTCACTATTTTTTTGGTTGGTTAAACCTTTGAGCAGCACAGGTGCAGGATTTATTGGCATCTAGTGGTGTGGTTGTAGTTTGCAAATAAGTGAAGCGTTTACAGTTAGGTGTAACTGATCTGAGCTGAAATAAATTCAAAACACCTGTCGATTTAACCCATAAAGTCCCAAACATCCACTGGCAACCAAAAGTATCGACTGATTTAAAATATATAACAACTTCTGGACCATTAATTCTATCAGTATGTGTAAATAATTGGTGTAAAATGCAGTTTTTCATCTTTTCATGGTCACCAAATATGACCCATTTGGACGTTCAGAGGCTCTGTAGTTACCATGGAAACACTGTCATCTTCTACAACATTGATTCACCAGTAAAACCCATTGAATTGGATCAATAACAGTGGATGGACACACTTATGTTCAATTAATGATATATTTTGCTGAAAAAGTCAGATTTTCTTCAATTACCTCAGTTTCTGACATAATAATTCTCAACTTTAATTTAAGCCTCTATAAACATCTTCATAAGTAAATTATATCTAGAAGAATGCCTGATTTTCACTGGAAAAAGACAAAATAAAGAGGATAATACTGCAATAAATGGTGGTATATCCTGTAGGAAAGGTTAAATAGAGAGGAAAAGTCATTTGGGATGTGGCATAAAAGTAGTACCGGGTCTTTATGGGTTAAATCGTACATACTTCAAACAAAAAGGTAAACGACACGACTGTCATTAGAAACTAATAGAAAAGATGGATCCCCCTTAAATCTTAAACAGAAACACAGTATAGTAAGTCTTACTTTACTCTCTGTTTAAGGTTATCTCAAAAATACTAATAAAATAACATGGACTTCATCATTGGAGCAGATGTAATCAGTATTATGCGCTGAAACACAGCTGCATCATAACTTCCTAACAGGACTGTTCTCTTTCACTCAGTGCTGCTCAAATACCTTGATTCGTTTGAGCAATGACTTCATAAATATCCTTTTCTCCCTCGATCTTTCCCTCGTTTCTCACTTCTTTTCCCCTCACTTTCTCCTTACAGCATTTTTTCATAATTTCTCCTAATTCCTTACTTTCCTCTGAGCAAGAACTAATCGCCACCTCTCCCCTCCGAGTTAAGAAAACAAGTTCACCTTTGCATTATCACCCCAAACGTCTGCTCAGGCTATTATCATCTTCTTAAGTTACCTATCCAAAGCCCACAGTTATGAATCTTAATACTGTGTGCCTTTGAAGCCAGTATCACAATGCATACTTTAGTGAAATATCTTCATCCTTTTCTACCACACTTTGATCACTAAGTAGGAGTGAAGCACAGAAACTGTTACAAGAACCTGCAATTGGACAAGTCAAGCAGAGGACAGGCCAGGTTTACAATCCTTTATGAATGACACAGCACAATATTATTTCACTGTTATTTATGTTTTAGCTGTGTTTTTCCAGATTGCTCTACTTTATAAAACTTCTGAATAAAACGAAGTCACATGCATACGGTATTCTAATAAATTAGCCCCTGACAGTGAAGAGGACACAAGATATATTGCATAACTCACACTGGCTCGTCGGTGGAGGATTGATACAGCAGCGAGGTAATCCTGATCCAGCAAGGGGGTGTCCTCACCAACCCGGCTGCTGCTCCACAACTCCAAAACGTGTGCGTCTGTGTGTGTTTGTGTGTGTGTAAAGCGACGTGTTCTCTCCTCCCAGCCGTCTAAAGCACTCTTTTTAGGCTATTTATAATCAGGGTTTTTGTTTGCAGACTGGGTTGTTACCTCCGCTCGTTTATCTCCGAGTTATTTGATAGAGTAGTGAGGTCATTGGATAAGACTGATTTTGACAAAACAAGCACGTGTAGACTGGATCGGGAATTGATGAGATCCAGTGGCCCAATGGTTTGATAATCATTCAGGTGGGATTAACCACTCCCTCCTCTTATCTCGCCTTGATCTCGGACTATTTTTCAAGCCATCCCTAATATCTCAGGTTCAGACTTGGAGAAAGTTGATTCAGCAGTGATGGATTATTTACCTCTGTCGTCCTGTTGGTTTGTAAGCTGATTTAAAGCTGCATCCATCATTTCATTTGAACCACTTTGAAAAACGGTAGAACACCAAAAAGGCTCAGATCACACATTTTTACTGTATTGCGCTCTCGTTGACCCCGATGGTAGACAAGTCCTCAGATCTTGGCAATTTCTAAAATAAACTATGAAAATACTGCACTAAAGTAAAGTTTTATATTTAAAACCTCACGTATAAGGTCGATGTGTAATATTTGTGTCTACGATGCTATTGGTATTAGCTAATGAAGCTAACGATAGCTAGCACTCACATTGTTGCTGCTGTAGAGGAGCAGAAAAGTGAAAACGCAAAAATTATAATGCAGGCTGATAACATTTCTATGGGAAACCAAGACTGATGTTGACGTAGAAACTGAATTAGGTAACTGTCAAATAAAATAAATAGCACCCAAAACATACACCACAACACAAATTTATTTTAACCTGTTAAGTGTAATATGGCACACAACAATGGATATGTCATTATGAGTTTTAAGTTATGATCAAAAAATACAAAAAGATACTTGGATACTATTTTGGGAGAGAAGGTCAATGTAAGTCTATTGCCATGTTTCCACTACTTGATATTGACTCGACTCAAGTATCAGATACTATTCCAAGAGTCCGTTTCCATTACAGGATACTACCAACATTAGTGTACCTGGACATCATAGCGATGTTGCGCGTAACTTCCGTGACATCTGCTCAGAGATTTGCTGATAAAGTTGCTTGTTGTGTTTCGCCCCATCAAGCTCACGTTGAATCTTTTCATCGGCTACCAAGGACAGAAAGGTCCGAACCTCCTTGACCAACCATGATGTTTTGTGGGCTGTCATCATGGATTAGCCTAATGGTACATTTACTGTAAACTTCCAATTTATTTATTTAATGGCGTGTCACACATTGATAATGCAATGATGCAGACCAATCAGTGGTCTGCAGTGTTTACGCGTGAGAATTTTAGTATCTCTTCAACCGTTTTGGAACCTTGGCCAAGCAATGACGAAAATAGTGGAGGACCGAGATTCCAGGTTTTTTTACGTAATGGAAATGCAAAAAGGCCGAATCGAGTCGAGCCAGTACCACATAGGGGAAATGCAACATAAGTGAACCATTGTTTGTTGAAGCTAGCACCTAGTGGCCATGGGTGGGATTACACTTTAAGCTACTGAAGCATTGTTTTGAAGGTGATGTCCTTGCCTTTACCTGGAACAAAACACTAACTTTCAAGATCAAACAGGGTCAAACACAAACTTCACATAAATGCACACATATGTATTGAACCTTTAAAATTTAGAACTAATAAACAATTTGTTTGATCTCAATAGCACCATTCAAGATACAAAGAAGATATTTTTGTATTTTTGTGTTTGCATTACCAATGTTTAGTGTATCATCGATCACTTAAACTGGTCTCTGTACATATAAGTGGAGTATGTTCCTATTTTTTTCTTCTGTAGCTTACAGTATATTCAACTTTAAGGGCCAGAGCCTTAGAATGTGTGCCGTCTAGTTTTCATGTAACTGGTATAAAAAAAAAGTGTGTGTGTGTTGATAATCTCCTCAAATTTGTATTAATAGGACTGTCTAACTGTTTCTTTTTTTTTTTTTTCCAGGGATACCACTTTGACAGACAGTCCAGCTTCTGGGAAAAGTGGCACTGGTGCAGAGTGGAAGGCATTAAGAGCTTTCAGCAATGCCCCGAGGCAGGCTCATGTGATACCCTGTAAGAAAAAGGCTAATATTTTACAGTCAGCTTGGTCTTTACCAGAAGCTTGTATCGTTCACCTTAGATCAAGTCCAAAGTATCAAAACACTTTGAGGATGAGCAATGAACCTGCTTCTCAGCCCTCTTCCGAAGGTAAGACTCCTTTCCTTATCGACGAGGGGTTCACTCACTCGGTCACTGTGGTTCACTCTCACGTAAAACGCTAACAGGCAAACACAGAATAGGTGAAAAGTCAAAAAGTATCGGGGGTAAAAGCCTGACATGACGTCTAAGTTTAAAGTGTGACACCACAGGAGTCTTTCCCGATGAGCCACAGCTGTGACGTAATCCATGATACATAGCAATAAAATGAAGAAAATCCTCTTTTGTAAAACATGAGAGGGAAAAGTCAGCGCATTTGATTGATGGAATTGTTACAGAGTCTACTTAACAATCCTCTAAATTTAGATTTGATTTCTTATCCCTGTTCTCGAGCATGGATTTCTGGCGTGGGCCCCAGGCATTACCTCAGCCGTGCAGATTTGAGTGAGTGGGGTGTGCTTTAGACCGGGCAGAGAGGCCGCTGTCATCCAGTCGTAATAGCAGCTATCGATGTGTTTGAACTGAGCCCAGCATGGAGTGTAATGGCAAAACAAGTACAGTTGTTCACATCCAGATATATTATAGCTTTTGCTGCAAACTGAAAACATGCTCGCGCTAGCAGCGGCCTGTTCACACAGGGAGGTAAAAAGAAACCAGAGAGACCAGGTGGTCTGGGTTTCCTCAAAAGACTCGTTTCTCTCGTATATCTTTATTTGCATTTTGACAAATGTTCCCGTTATAGTGAACGTAACATGTTGCGTGGAGGCACGTTATGAGCTGTACGTTGATGTAAGAGACGAAAGAAAGAAGAGACGATGACATACTCCTTCACTGAGGCTCAGTTTGTGTTTGAATGAAAGAAAACATACATAGAGTCCATACAGTACCTGCATATGTAAGTCAAAAGCAGGTGTTTAACAAAGAATGAAACACACACACATATATAGAAAATGTCAGTTTGTTTGGCATATTTTCATATGTTTGGAGTGTGAGAAGGTCCAACAGACATTGCCTTCAAAAAGCCACCAAATACTTCAGTGTCCCTCAGCTTTACACACTATTTAAGCACCACTTAGCTCATAGATTTGTGTTGGAAGTGTTTGTTTCACTTGTTATCCCGAAAATGAGCATCACCTTAATTTAAAAAAAAACAAAGAAGGTTACAAAAAAAGAAGCTTTAATCTATGAAGACCCACTGAAACAGCCACTGACGACCAAAACCATCTACTGATATAAAAATGTTTAATACCTATTGAGTCACTAATCCTATCAAACCATGTAAATAATTGGTGTAAAATAATTTGTCGTCTTTTCATGGTCATCATAAATGACCCATTTGGACATTCAGAGGCTCCATAGTTACCATGGAAATACCATCATCTTCTACAACATTGATTCACCAGTAAAACCCATGAAGTTTGATCAATGCCAGTGGATGGAGACACTTGTTTTATGCTCAGTTATTAATACATATTTGTTGAAAATGTCACTTTTTCCTTCAGATTTCTCTTTCCAATTTAATAACCTTTGGATTTACTCTGAGCTTTAATGAACATCAACATGTTCAGCTGATGAAATATAAGAAAATACCTAATTTACACAGAAAACACTAAATACAGAGGATAATATAATACAGTAATAAATAACTTAAGATAGATTAATAGGCAGAAAAATATATTTGGGAATTGGCACCAAAGTAGTGTTGGGTTTTTATGGGTTAACAAAGATATCCTTAAAGTTTGCATGACCCTGGTTCCCTCACCCATGGGCCAGTGGTATTTTCCATCAGCTTTGGAGTTTGACTTGTAGTAAAATAGCTCTGACAAATGATGGAAATGCACAGTTTCAAGTGTGAATCTTACTGTTAGGCTAACCAATGACATTAACATCACCACTAAAGACCTGCACGTACGCTAGAAAAACAGAAAAATTTGTTCTGGTTTAGGAGTTCTCGTAGCTTTTCCTCAACACATCATCTGTGCAGGATTTTTCATGTGGCGCCCGACAACTATTGCGTGATTGGTCAGAAATTTTTAGTGGGTGTGGTCAACACTGAATTCCCTGGATTTGTGAAGGAAAAACAAAGGCATTCGTTTAAGACAGCAGGAAAAGCAAAGTATGTACAGGCATTTAACTTCCAATTTATGATTTCATTTAATACTTTTCGTGTTAGTAAAAGCAGATTTGGATAATGTGGACTTTTCTGTACCAAAACACAATGAGGCAAAAAAAGTGCAACAATTGAATAACGCTTCTGTGTTTGTAAGAATGTTTAATGCCTCTGTAGTCTCATTTAACCACTAGTTCATAGACCCTTCTGAGACTTGTAAAATCTTTAAAATTCCAGGGAGATGTGAATACTTGTGTATTTTAAATTATAGAATAACAAACAAATATTAACTCCGAGCCAAAATTGAAGTCAAAAAGTCAGTTCTAGTTTTACAGACTAATTTTTGTGAATCTACTGATTAAAAACAATGAAGTTTTTCTTGTTTAGTTGAATTATTCACTCTGGCTGCTGCTTGTACACTAATAAATAAACCACTAGCTTTGTTCTGTTTTATCATAATACTCTTGCTTTCCCTGATCTCAACAATAACTTTAAAATGCTAACGTAACTGATAGAACATATGGCCAAAACGTTACTAACAAGCTGTATTAAATGAGAACCATCCTTTAACTGTTGTGGGATTGAACCCCTTTTGTTACCTCTCGCACAGGCTGAACCGCAAAGAAACGAAACCCAAACCCACTAACTAAACACAGATGGCACAATCTGTTTTGCTGTGCTTTAATACCTTTAGCAGCGACCGTAACCAACGCCTGTGTATCAAGAGCAGTTCTAACGGTACTGGCACCAGAAGCAAGAGGATTCCTGAGCAACCCAAGACGTTTCCAAACAATATAATATACTTTTAAAGACCGTGTGCAAAATTATCTGTTGTGTTCGACTCCCTGCTGGTTTGGCCTTAATTTGTTCCATTTTCTTAAGGAACGACCAATCGGTTCCAAATGTTGCAATGACTTCTCTTTGTTGAAGCCCTTTAGAGAATCCACCTGACCTTAAATGTGATACGAGTTCATAGTAGCGTGTGTAAATGAAGAATATGTTCATTATAACAAGTACTTTCATCTTTATTGGTTCGAATACACAGGAGATTTATCCAATCATGAAAAGCATGTTTCCAGGTTATAGACAGTGCCATATACCAAGGCGTGAAATTAGATTTATGACTGTGGTAATCAGTGCATTGTCAACATCACTGACAGTCAACATATGAGGCCTGCTGTTGTTTTTCCAGGCTAAATCTCTCCTGTGTTTACTGGGTTTCACACTTTAAATAGCATGAAAGACTTTTTATGTTAACATTCACTGTGACGCCATGTTTATGTAAAGAGTATTTCTTTCTGCAACCTGTGTAATGTGCATGTCAGACTCTTAGGTTTCAAGATTCACAGCTTCTTGTAGATTTCAGAAAAACAAGAGTAAAATATTGTATTTTTAGAACGTCAGTGTTTGCATGTTCCATAAATGACATGAATATTTCATGACATAACTTGTATAATGAGCGTTCAAAATGGATTTCATCACACTTCAAGAGTTGGGTCGCAGATGGAAAAACGGGAAGCATCGTGTGCTACTTAGATCAAGCATGGCTTTCAAAATAAGCATGCTCGCATTTCCCATGAAACTGAGTTTTAGGGCTTGAAGTGCTCAAACACAAAGCAGCACAAGGATTTCCACTGGGTTATCTGTTAGCAACACTGGCAGCCAAAAGATTACTCATTTGAATGTCCCTGATAATATGACTAAGTCTAAAAAAAATGATCAAATTACCAATAAATTAACCGTTTTGTTGTTTTTGTTAGGAATTCAAAAGATATGGTACATTTTTATAGTTCAGTTACATAACATTCACTTTAACCTATTGTTACTGTCTACGCCAGGACAAAATGTTACCAACACTTGCATGTTTTCACACATTTACTGCCCTATTTCATGTGGAATTGAACAAACATGTAAAAGCACAAATAAATATTTAGTTTATTTCACAGAACCCCCAACCGATGAACTTTTAGCGTGATTTAAGATTGATTTTTTACCTTCAAAGCACTGACATCAAACAGGGAGAAAATAGGATTTTCTTCACCAAGCTTTCACCTGCGTATGTAAACAATATCCAGAAGCGTCTTTAATACATCAAATGAGTTTGATGCATATTCTTTTGCAGCCAACATAAACATTACACTGTAGCTTTTAAATCTAGGAGGACATCTTGGGACAGCCAGCCAGAGTGTAGAGATTACAGGAGAAACTAATTTATGAGTCCTTTCTTGTCTGACTCAGTAGTATCACAGCTGAAAAGAAACACTGCACACCCCCCAATGTTTGAGCCAGACAGTCAGGATTACTGTTCTATAAGGGGATTGTGTAATTGTTTATAGGCCAGTATATATACATAAAACCATGTCAATGCACTACTAAATAGATCTGACTTACATCTTACACATTACGATAATCTCAACAGCAGCAAGATTTGATTAACTTAACACTTTGGAAGAACTCAGAAACAGTCAAATAGTGATTAAAGGAGCTGTATGTAAGAATTATGTTCCCAGTAATCATAAAATGACCCCGACTGTCACCAGACATTAAGGAATCATCTTCATTTAAAATATTGATAACACTTACAGTAGTAGTCAAGCCAGAATATTCATATTTGAAAAGCTAAGTGTCAGCCACAGAAATGTTTATGTTGTTATTTTGTGTTTTGGTCTGAGGCGCCGCCCATCACCTATCTCCCAATCACCAAGTCTGTAATGTTTCAGCACCCAGGTTGGCACTTCTTACTGAGCTGCATCTGGAACATTTCCGATCATAAATGTCTGACATTTCTAAAGCTAAACAGCCTGTTATTATTCCCAAATACATTGTGTTAAAGTGAGAAACAGAACAAGGATATGTACAGGAGATGCTTTTGAAACATGGAGATAGCTGAAAGTGGAACTTGAAGACCTACGCCGGCTCTTCTGGGGTCTCCCACAGCTCTCAGTGGCTCTTACCACACAGTAAAAAATGCAGTGTCAATATTTCAGTCAAAGTATTTTAACCTAGATACAGTATTTACAGCTCTATGGAGAGTAAATTAGTTCTAACAGTAGAGTTAAGTCAGTGTAAAGTTTTGCACAGATGCAGTGTCAAATTCAACTCTACAGAGTGACAACTGGTGCCAGTCTGCTGTACTACATTGTGGGTACTTGACAGTTTTCTCATGTTCTATTGTATGTGCAGGGGCTCAAGGGGGTTTTGTGTTAATGTTTATTTAGGTTAATTTATCTGTTTTAAAACATTTATTGGCCTTTTTAGGTTTATTTTTTTATTGTGACACCATTAGTCAAACCTGTAGCAGAACAAAACCAAACCTGACTGTCACCATGAAGCTGTTATTGTATTACAAGCAGTGATGGGAATAACGGTATTGAAATAAACGCCATTACTATTTTCAGTAACGGGTAATCTAATTACTTTATCTATAGTTATAACGCCGTTACCGTCACCAACACACTGTTACTGCACGTTACTGAAGCTACTCATTCGAGCTGTCATCCGACTTGGCTCACACAGACAAGAGACATCAGGTGAGCGGGTGTTTACACACACACCCAGCACATAGCAGCAGCACACACACACATAAAGTATTGCCGCATTTCCACATCGTAGCATTGGCTCGACTCGGCTGCGTATCCACTACATGAAACCAACTCGGTTCGGCACTGGTCAGTATTCCGATGCGGCACATATATTTCCTGTCGTCTGCTCAGAGTTGCTGAAAACTCGCTCATTGCATGTTGTCTCGTCTGAATTTTTACATCGGCCTAAGACTGAACGTCCAAGACCAATCATGTTGTAGTTTTGGGCTGTCATCATGTGGATCCATGTCCCGCTGTATTTACTGTCTACCTCCATATCTGTGATGAACTGAATGAATTATAGGCAGGTATGTGTTGAAAACATGCTACCGTTGGCAACAGTTGATTCAGACTCCTTCAGAGCCCTCAGAGGCTAAATACCTACTGTAGGAGAGCAGGAGCTGGTCCACTGTGTAGAAAGACATTTACAAATACATTTATGCGAGTATGTGGAAAAAAAAACTTCAAGCTAAAAAAAAAATGAATTTGAACAGTTTCCGTACTACTGCAGACATATGGACTGCACATAATAAAAGCCAATATGTGAATATTTGATTCATTTAATTTACACCACAGCGAGTTAAAAGCACTTCAAGTATTTTCTTCTTCATTAAACAGTTTAATAACATGAAGTACAGTTGTACCAGTTGTAGTCTGTTGAGGTGCAATAGATTCAAACCTCTGTGCAGGTACCTGTCTGTTTTACTCTGCACCTGGCCTGTGAAACCCACTCTGAAAAAAATCCAAATTCTTAGACATTTTTAAACAAAAAAAAAACAAAAACGCAATAGTTACTTTCTCTGGTAACTAGTTACTTTTATAGTGGAGTAACTCAGTTACTTTGGGGAGAAGTAACTAGCCATGTTGGCTACGTGCACATATGACATCACACGTATGTGTGATCTCATTGCGCATGCGCAACAAAGGCGGAATTGTTAAGCAGAATCGTTAAGCAGGCAGGCAAATGATTCCAAGGAATCGAGCTACTGGGACCCGGTTCTCAAAAAGAACCGGTTCTCTATTCCCATCTCCAGTCATAAGTTGTGGCGCTTTGAGCCGGCAAAAACATTCTGCCATTTTCTTTGCTGCCTTTACATCGACTACTGACCACACCTACGGGTACTGACCAACGGGTGTGGTCAGTACGGGTTAAGAGTGGCTCTGTATGAGAAATTCGACTCAATCTCCGTCATTAAGGGATTAGTCCAAACGCAGATGTTGCATGTGTCAGGAATGAAAAAAAAAAAAAAATACAGCCATTAACTGTTACTCATCTCGTGAGCAACATATACAACATAGGCACCTGAGCAAATAATTTTCTGGAAATGACACCACGTTTGGACCGTGTGCTTTTAATGGTATGTGTTTAAAACCCAGTAGAGCTGCAGATAACAGCAGAATTAAGGATTAATTTGGCAAATTGAGGCATAGTGCATCTAAGCAAACCCATGGGGTGTCATTGATTTATTTTTTTTCTTGGAGAATTTTAGAATTTAGTGTAAAAAAAACCCCAAAAAAGTGCATTTTACTTTCACTTTCATATTTCCACCACTGTGGAATAAAAGCAAAAACCACATATGTTAATACAGTTCAACAGAGGAACAATTATCTAAGGTATGAGCGTCAACACAAGTTAAATGAACATCTCTGTGACAAATGTGAAGAGGTGGTTTTAAGTGTAATTAACGCTGCCACCCTCTTCAAACCTTTCGTTGAGCTTTAGAGCGGCAGGAGCAGACCCAGCGCTGTTTGTATAGGTGTTGTCTGTCTGTATTGAAAGAAGACATCTGTCATGCACTCTGGATGCCATTATCTCCGGACGAAACACACATATTCTCCACCTTTGGGACAAGCACGCGCCATCCAGTAGGTTTTTAGCGAGTGGAGAGGGGTGAAGGAAATGATCCATCACTCCGAGTAAACTCTAAACAGCCTAATGACATGTGGCAATATAAAATGGAAAATTCAAATAAACACCAGTGGGCCTGTTTGGAGGCACTCCTGGTACAATAGCCCAAACACTGGGCATTTGAGTAATCATTACTAGTCATAACTCAGCACAGTGGAGATGTTAAATAAACAGTATACTTCTGTAAGGCATATACAACAAGGCCCAAATTTACTTTAGCCGTATCACAGGAATCTGTGAGGTAAAGGACACTCACCAGCCATGCCAGAGACAGTATCTTTTAATGTCACGTCACATCTTTTCATCAACAGCGGGCCCTTTCTTTTAACCTGCTAGAATAACTTACTACACTATGCCTTGGTGGCCTCGGGGCTGATTTGTGGTTTTTGCGTGACATAACAAGAAACCCAAACTGTTTCAAAACCTCAAAATTACAGTCTATACATAGTCTGTCTGATTTATAACATATCTACACCTCAAAGAAGACTGGAGAACATGTTGTTCACCAGTTTCCAGTCCTCTTGTTTTGACAGACGTTCCTCTGTGTTTCAGATCAACACAAGTGACCTAGGCTGGTAAACTGGAGAACTGATCAAATGTTATCCAGTATTTACACATTTGGTGTATAGAACAAGTTTCAATTTATCTGGATTTGTGTTTTGATAGATTTTTTTCTGTTTAGCCAAACAGTTTTAAAAGAAACTACACAAGAATTAACTTGTTAGTTACTATAATTTTAACATTTTTCACCAGCTACCCCTGGCAGCTGAGGCTACTGTATCTGTATATTTAAAGGTACTTAACTCTGGGGGGGGGGGTTTGTTTGTTTTTTCAATAACTAGCTGGATAACCTGTAACTAGTAACAATTTTTTACTCATACAGTTGCATAACGCTAAACATTGGTGAGTTAACTTAGACCTTTGTTCCTGGTCACCTGACAAAAATACATTTTACTCTTTCAGTGTTTTTATGAAAATTATAATTGACTTAACTAGATACTTACGTGATTCAAAATTGACTTGTGGGCTAAGTTATCCGTTTTCTTTCCTTTTTCTTTTGTTTGAGTTACCAGCAGATAGCAGTTTCTGTTTTTGTTTAGTTTTTGTTGTAATTTAATCTTTATACCTATATCATATGTATATATGTATACATTCATTCATTCATCTTCTATACCCGCTTTATCCTCACTAGGGTCACGGGGGTCGCATGGAGCCTATCCCAGC
>JAQQZY010000012.1:25132372-25143245 GCA_030068375.1 Ostorhinchus rueppellii
GTTTTCTTTTCTGTCTGTTTTAGTCACATGATACACACAGGAGTTAGGACTTGATTGCATAACCATCGTTTTTGATGGTCTGTATAGTTTCACCAGTGACAGTTTTTTTCTAACAACTTGAATAATCTGTTTGAAAATTGATCTTTGAATTTCTTCTACATGGACGTCAAATTTGTAGATGCATGGATCTGGAGTACATCTACTCCCAGTTAACGTCTCTGAAAGTGAAAAAGATGGCGATGTTGTTGGAGGCTGACGAAAGCAGCTATTATCCTGCTTTCATGACCATGCAACAGGAAGTCTTTGCAGGTACTGACCCAGACATGTGACATAACTTACTTTCTCCACGTCTTATTTTGGACTGACTTTGAGCCAATCCTCCCTCTACAGCCTTAGAAGAGTCAGAGGACATTTGTATCTACTTGAACCCCCTGCAGTGTCTGTTTGAGAACATGGAGAACGTGGAGTTTCCTGATGTCAGACATCAGATCGGTCCTTTGATGCACACAGTGTGTCTCGTGTGGGCCAACTCCAGATACTACAACACTCCAGCACGCCTCATCGTTCTGCTGCAGGAGACGTCTAACCTCCTCATACAACAGGTCAACAGCAACTTTTTCTCTGGTTGAAGTGGCAGATCTTAAGAGTCTGTCTTTGTTGCTAAGTAGCCATTACAGTAGTGTCCTGTCAGTTGAGAGCCAGTGGGTGGGAATGCATTTTATTCTGAGATTTCCTCTTAGTCTGTGGGTGGAACACTTTTCTTTGTCTGGTTAGCCATGAGGTTTTCCACTGTTCAGGGATATTTTTAGAAAAAACAGTGAGTGCTGCACGACACAGAAAAGTAATGATGTGAGGGTGTGAAAAATCTGGTGTGCACAGCTGGATTGAATGAAACTAAAGATACCTGAAAGACTGCCCAAGTCACTAAACACAGGTATCCCATAAATGTGCAATCTAAAAAACAAAAAAAAAAAAAATGAAAAGAGTAAAAAAAAAAAAAAAAATCCTTTTACTTTCTAATTAACAGGGCAGTGTAACCAGTACAACATGATATATTAAGTTACACTGAATGAAAATGAATGAATGAATATTTGAATGAATATTTCTATATTTCAGTTACGTACAAAACCACATACATATAAAGAACATGCTATTAACACAATATTTAACTGAAAAAGGAAGAAGCTGAAGTCCGAGGGTTATTTCTGCTACTCCTACTCCCATCTGGGACTATAATAAAGTTGAAGTTGAAATTGATCCTTACTCCAATTTCATATCTGAAGTTGCAGAAAAATGAAACATTAGCCAAAATTAATCTACATTCAATTTCTTAAGTCACTTAGAAATCATTGCACTTTCATAGCCCTTGAGAATTTCACAAGTTTTCACAGCTTTATTTAAAAATCGACAAAGAGCTACACAACTGCAATTTATCCTTCAAATGATTCCATAATTTGACACCAATAACAGAAACAGAGTGATATTTAACCCCTTGATGCCAATTGTTGTGAATTCACATCAAACCCTCCCCCACTCCAAAATGCAACCAAAATACTATCGACTTGAAAGAAAAAACACAAATCAAAATTTTTTTTTCCACAATTGGAAATTGATTCAAGCGTTAAGGGGTTAACATTTGTTCTTGCTTTACATATTTCAAACACAAACATCCCTCTAAATTTATAATTCCCTTCTCTGAACTTAAAATTTTTTCAAATACAAACAGGAATATTTTTACTCTTAACACGAAACATAATTTCCATTGTTTTTGAATATACAATATCAGGAAATTTTAATATACCAGGTCCTACAAAAAATGGATGAGGAGACACTGATAAAACCTCCTTTAGCCCTAAATCTTATGAACAAATTATTTCTAAAAGAGCTACCAAAACATGTATAAGAGGGCCCAAATAAAGACACTGGACATACAGTGGTGGAAATATGGTTTTGGACACCTCATGCATGCATTTGTGATATATTGCATTAAGACTTACCCTTACAGTAAATTATTCAATTTGACTAAGTACTGTGCCATTCTTGAAGTCCATGCGCTCCCTTCTGCACGTGCTCTGTTCCATTGAGGTCTAAACTAGACGTTTCAGCAAGATGATGAAACACATCGAGGTCATGACATGTTGAAACTGTCTAGTCAACTGTCAATTTATGGTATTTTTTTCTTGTTAATAAGCAAAAGAAATAATTCATTTGTGTTTGTCTGATGTATCCACACCTGTTAAAAGATTTTTCCACCAATCTTCCATGATACCATTATATACACCAGTAGTGTACTATACTATAGGTTGTGTCAAATTTTAAGGGTGTTTGAAAACTGTTTTCCACCTCCTGAGGAACAGAAGACACTGAACATAGACTGAAAGGAACAGAGGACAGTGGGCACTGACTGTGGGGAAAGGGAGACACTGGATATTTGTGTCTGAATATTTCACACTTGCCTGTTATTTATTTGTGTGGCCCCAGGTGTGTAAAGGTTTCAAGATACATGTGCTTTGACATCAGGTTCCTTTATAATCCTCATGTTCATGTCAGACATTTGTAGTCCTTCACTGGCCTTGACTATGAAAGCAGACCGGGACTGGATTAATCCTCTAGGGGGGGCCTGGAGCAAAATCCAGCCCTGTTACTCACCTCCCTCCTCCTGTTGCTCTTACACTTTGCACTGGAACCCTGTTGCCTTTACATATCCATCAGACACTGTGTGACTACACATGGCAGCTTCAATTTATTTCGCCCAGATCCCCTGAGATCTGCTGTTGCTTCTACTGTGAAAACTATTCTCTGTCACTTTGTAATATCTGCGGTATATCCCTGAAGCAATATTACACACAGAGAAAAGAAATATATGTTCCCTGAATCATATGTGCTGCTGAAAATGGTTAAGACGCACTCCTATTTTCCCCATGTTTATTGAAATGTAAGCAGTTCAAGTCCAGTGAATAACATCATATTGTACGGAGGGCCAGTGGTGAACTGCCAAAGGTTAAAATAATGAATCAAAAACTAAAGAAAATGCATATTTTAGGTATTTTCCTAAGAGAACACTAATGAGTCAATGTACAGGATTGCAGCAATGTAAGTACATTTTGCCAAGAAAGGTAGATTAACTAATCCCCAGACGTTTCTTAGATTTTGTATAAAATGTGCCTTTATAACAGTATTGTTGTTACTACATCCTCGGGAGCATTATTGTACAGTCTTACACTACAAGAAATATATTGCTATCATATTGTTGAGAAGGAAGCAATTAAGAAAGGAAAACAGAGCATGTGTGTAGGTCTTTAGAGAAATTACAAGCTTCCTACAGCAAAGTGGAGAGTGGAAGAAACTTTGACAGCAAAAGATCTGTCCGAGCCAAACCCAGGACAGGGATCAGCAGTGTCGTCGAGCTAATGGCAAATGTTATCATAAATGACTATCAGTTTCATTCTTTCATTATGTTGTTTGTTGCAAGAAATTCTATCTTTGAGTTTCAATCCACTTGATGTGACCATAAAATGTGATGACAATAGGGAGGCAGGAGTATAGTAGAGTGTGACACAGGTTAGAAGTAGAAGAGTTTGTAGCTGAAAAGCTTTTTGTTGCTATATTGGTGGTTTTCTGTGTAACTGACAAATGTTTAATTAGTTGGACAAGATGGTGTTGGACAGATTGTGATCATTTGGAATACCTTTTATACCATATGGGCTTTTCCCCTCTGTGAAAAGTTACATTCCAGTGAATTATCCTCCAGCTATTATGCTGTTCCAAAATGTTTTTAGATTTTCACCAAAGCATACTTTTGTACTTTATCATGGACTCAAATTAACTGTAACTGTTTTCAAACTCGTAGGCTTGTGGGTATCTGGTTCCAGAGGAGATTTTGAAAGGAGAGGTTGCAGAGAGTCTCTTGAAGGTGGAGACCAGCCTGGACATCCTGCAGCTCTTCAAGAACACCTACGAGGACTGCAGGGCCAATCTGAGCCAGTACGAAAGAAATGGCAGCTTGGTGAGGCCGATGGACTTTTCTCCACTCTTGGTCTTTTCAAGACTCGACCTCTTTATCGACAGAGTCAACAGCATTAAGGTAAACCATTTTCAAATATGCTAAATCTTTGAGAAATGTTGTGGCATGCATTTGTGGTAGAATCTTTTCATTCTGTTCCCTTTATAGGATATCCTGTTGACAGTCGTGGATCTCTTCAAGCTGGAGAAACTTGAGATTGGAGGCGTCAAAGGCCGAATTCTGAGCCAGCAGGTCCAGATGGTCCACCAAGACTTTGTGGAAATCTACAAATTATTTTCAGAGAAGTCATATGACTGTTTGGATCTCAGCAACATGGTATGAAGTTATGGGATTACAGGGTGTTTGAGATTTTGTTAAACACTGGGAAAATACACAAAAAAACTTAGCTTGTCATTTTTTTTTCATTTCTGTACTATATTATACTATATTATATATATATTAAAAATGTATCATGCCATTCAGTTAGATCTAACCACAGACTGTCTTGCTATACCTCAAAACAAACAAACAAACAAACAAACAAACAAACAAACAAACACTACATTGTTGATATATATCAATAGAAATAATACATTCATGTTTGGCACTATATTACATGGCCTTATTCAGTTATGTGCTCATAGGTTAATTGCTTAGTTGGTTAATAGCTAAACTGCCCATTGGTCTGAATGTGAGAGTGATGGTTGTTCGTCCCTATACTGTATGTCAGCCCTGCTATGAACTGACCACATGTTTTGGGTATACCCTGCCTTCGCCCATATGTAGCTTGGATAGGCTCCAGTTCCCCTGCAACCCTGTCGAGGATAAAGTGATTCTGAAGAAGAATGAATGAATTAATGTTTTGCGCTATATTACAAGGTCATTCTACATTCAGTTATGTGCTAATACTGCTAGAATACTAATTACCACTCGACTTCAACACATTACTTCTTGATAAAACGGTACATAATGCATATACTGGGATTTACCTCCTAGAGGATGCAATGCATAGTGTTCCAAACAGGGATGCATTTGCTGTTGCTGTTTTCTAGCCACAAACGAGTTGCTTTGAAGAGAAGAGTTCCACAGTTCTAGTTAGAAAACTATCTGATTGTATGATGAACCATCACAAATATTCCAGATATAGTACAGTTGAAATGAGTGTTGTTTGCCTCTGTGTATTTACATGTTTCCTGTGAGGACAGGAATCGAAAGAGGCTGCCCCTTCCTGATAAGCCCAGTTTGCCGTAGGGGACCCATAACTAGCTAACTCATAAACCCTCGTCACTGGGCAGAGGGAGTGCACGCTCCGAAGTGCAGGATAAGTCAGCGAAATTTTTATCACAAAATGACAATTCCTAAAGTAGTATTGTGGTGGGCTCAGATACCAGTGTATTGTTTACATGTAGCACAAGACATTATATAAAAAGACTTCATACATTGAATTTCACTTGATGGGGACTTTGAACTGATATTGAATGTGAGTCTTTAGCAGCGTGGCAGAAAACACCAACGCCACAACTATCCAGTTAAATGCTGCATCTCCTCGACAGTATCGGGTCACCGTCGAGCCGGCCCTTTAGAAGCGATTCATTTTGACAAGGGATTCATGTACCATTTGAAATTACACACCCTTAATGTAATTTAGCTACCTGAATACATCTCAGTACATTCTATTTTGTTCCCAAACACCACTAGTGTCCGCTCACTCCAGCATTTGTGCAGCAAATTGTTTTTCAACCAGAAAAGACTTATTTCAGTAACATCTAGTTGCTTAACCAAGATGTCCCTGAGTTATAGCAAGAAAAGCAATTTACTTTGCTTGTAAGGCCCAGTCAGTCTCCCCCACTGGATGGCTTTGAGTCAGTGGGATGTGAAAGGGAATATGCTGTGCTGGCTCTGTGCTGGCTTGTACTGCTGTGTGGTGTTTGGACTGTCTGTATCGCTCAGCTTTGTGCCCTGCAGGAGTTTGAAGACGATGTGAGGGAGTTCAAACTGAAGGTGGGTGACACAGACCGGCAACTAGGAGCCATCTTCTGTAAGGCCTTTGATGACGCCTCCGGACTGGAGCACGCCTTCAAGGTCTGAGAACACAGGCCTTCTCTTTTTCAAACATTCACATACATATACAACGCTGACTGAAAACCCTTTAACTCCTTTCATGTCTGCAGGTTGTTGATATGTTCGGTAGCTTGCTGGAGCGCCCCTTAGTGGCTGCAGATGCTTTGGGCAGATACCCTCTTCTTGTCTCCATGTTTGACAAGGAGTTAGATGACAGTAAACGCCTCTATGACAGACACATTCAAGCTGCAGAGGAGCTGGGTGAGAGTTAAAGCAATTTGACATGTTGCATGTTGTTTGTAGATGAGTGATTCATGTTAGTAAACACAGGCAAATAAAAGTTAAATGTAAAAACGTTTAACTATGACACACGGAAAGAAAAGGCAGCATGTCAAAAAACTGATGTCATGTCAGTCAACATGAAAGACATTTTGTAAAGACACAGTGAGATGAAAAAAATAACTCCCATTTATTAGATTTTTGCTTTTAGTTTTGTAATTGTAGCTGTTACAAATCTTAACAACAATACTCTCAACAATACTTCATGCTTATATGTTTTCATCTCAACATCATAAAACTTAAATATGACTTTTATGACTAGTAGAAACTTTGATGTCCACTTGTGTAGGCATCGATTGACAGCTCACTCCACTGCTGAGTTAGATGTCTAGAGCTTCTGTTTGTTGAATAAAAAAAACTTTATTTCGTCTCTATACTGTGCACGCAAATAACACTGTCAAATTATTTTGATACACAAGCATTTCATGAAGTTAGCATTTAGCATTTGCTCATTCCAAGGATGGCTCTAAAAAGGACAAAATAGTAGCAGTGAAAACACAAAATCCACTGGGTGACATCATGGAGGTTTTGCCCACCCTGATGTTACAGTCCATTTAAAACAAAAAAAGAATATGCCAAGGAGTTCTTGCCAAGTAACATTATTGGTCTTTAAATATCTGTGTAGACTATTGCTAACCTTCTGATGTCCCTCTAACTTGTTTGGTTTTAATCTCTTTACTAAACCACAAAAACACCCAGAGAGGACACACCTCCACCAAGGCCCCACTATCCTGTATTTCAATCACATCATTAAATGTCTCCTTTGGATCTGCTCCAGAATGAAATGGGTTCACCCTCGGCCCATGACCTGTCCATCAACCTGGAAAATCAGTGCTGTAGTTTTTGTACAACCTTGTCGACAAGCATTGTACCAAAAACAACTACCATAACAGCAGTAATGAAATATTAACGAGAAATTATGAAAAAAATATATTTCTTTGAGATATCTCAGTGACTGTCCCCTGCTTTATATTAATAACATTGTTCCCAGTGCAGTGTACGGAGGAATCTCAACCACACTGTACAGAACTGATTTTCTTGGGCTACTGTTGTACTCATAAGTTTACATACTCTAGCAGAATTTGTGATTCTTTGGCTGTTTTTCAGAGAATATGAATGATAAGACAGAAACTTTTCTTTCACTCGTGGTTAGTGGCTGGGTGAAGCCATTTATTATGAAACAAATATGTTTGTTCTTTTTAAATCATACTGACAACAGAAACTATCCAAAATGACCCTGATCTAAAGTTTACATACCCTAGTTGTTAATCCTCTGTATTAGGGCATATTTGTCAATGAAGTCGAAGCTGAGTAGAATATTCATTCATTGATAGTGAAGGAACAACACAGACACACAGCTGTTCAACAATGAGCAACTTGTCCTAACATTAACAATGTACAATAAAGAACAGAATAAAAAACATACAAGACACACGCCTAAGCAGTCCTCAGACATTTTAACCCAAACAAAAGACAGGCTAACACCTTGAATTTTCCTTTAAATTGAAGTGAAGGACATGAAGTAGGAAAAAGTTAAGACAGCATCAGCCAAAACACACTGCATGTTAGAGAAAAGAGTGCATTGTCTTCATGAAATAACTGAACAGAATAATCCAAACACACTGTCTGTCCACGGTATTATTCAGTATTGGTGCTTCCATAGTTCACAGAACATTATTTAGACCAGAGTTTTTCGAGATCACAGTCAGTTTAATCCTACTCTGAGTCGTCTTCTTCCTTCAGTCTTGGCTTTGCACTAGTAATGCATTGGTCGGGGTTTTTTTTTCCACCTGCTTTTGTGGAATTACTTGACCCGCCCTGCAAATAAAGTGACATTTTTTTGGACCCACACTAACCCGACCCGGGTCAGCTGATCCGTGCATCACTACCTTGCACTCCATGTTTTTATATAGAAAGAAGAGAGTATCGGCATGCGCTGAATGGAGGCTCGTGCAGTGTCAGGTGATGGAAGACAGAGACAGAGTAACACATGATTAGATGACTTCTCTAAAGTAATGTCAACTTCTGCCACAGATGTCAATGTGTCGACAAACCGGCTTTTCTCTGAATGCCCTACTCTGTATTGGCCCCTTTAACGTCAATGACAGTGTGAAGTCTTTCGTGGTAGTTCTGGATGAGACACTTTATTTTCTCAGATGGTACAGCTGCCCATTCTTCTTGGCAAAACACCTTCAGTTCCTTTAAGATGTTGGTTTTTCTTGCATGAACTGCATGTTTGAGACCTCCCCAAAGTGGCTCAGTGATATTGAGGTCAGGAGATAGAGATGGCCACTCCTTCACTTTCACTTCTTTCAGCTGTCGCCAATAACAGGCTGACTTGGCCTTGTGTTTTGGGTCATTGTCCAAAGCCATCCCATGCACATTCTGTCAGGGTATGTACACTTATGGGCACAACTGTAGATTCAGTGCAACACTTTTTTAACAACAGCTTACTCCAGTTTTTTTCTATTTTTTTTTTATCACAGATTTGATTATGTGCATTATTTACAGTATTTATGGATTTTAAAATATTTTTATATTGACTACTTTATTCTGTTAGTGTTTGTCTGTGTTGGTTTTTTAGAGACCAATGCATTTTTACATCACATCTATGATGGAAATATTTAAATGACAAATAAAAAATCTGAATCTGAATCCACCAACTCAGAAACAGAAAGTATATTCCTACATAACAATATTGTGCAGCAAAGGTTTATTCTCGTAAAGTTTTGTGACTCAGTCTTTCGCTGATGTGTGAAATATCTGTTTGACTGTCAGTAATGATACTTCTCCTCTCTAGGTTCGACTCCAGTGAATAAGAATATGCCGCCAGTAGCTGGCGGGCTGAAATGGGCCCAGGAGCTACAGCAGCGCATCCAGAGCGCCTTCTCCAAATTTAGACATATCTCCTACCCGTGAGTCTCACACACAACAGATTAAAACTGAAGTTTTGCGTAGTCATGCATTTCCCGCGGTCTCAGTCTGAATTAATCGCTCTGTGAGTTGTTTTAAGGGCCTCGTAAAAATGATGATTTGGGATATTGGCTACTGGAAGGATATTGGCTATAACCTTTGCATGGGTTGTAAAATTTCATCTTCTCTGCAGGTGCCTGGAGTCTGCAACAGGAGCTACGGTCATCCAGAAGTATGAGGAGATGATGCAACTGTTGGACAGGTGTGTGCATCCAATGTTAATATATTACACTATATGTCATCATCAGATCTGTGCGTTACCAAATAAAAGAAGAACAACAAAGACTTGAGCGGAACCAACAGTGGCAGGATGAGACGAGACCTTATTGAACTGTAAATTTCATGAAAGTTAATAACTTGGATTGCATATCAGCTGCGTCTCTAAAGTCTTTTCTCTGTAATTTCACGCCAGTGCCGTTTTTAAACTGAACATTTGTGATGTTGTTAGCCGAGTGTATAACATTTATGAAGCGGCCCCTGTGGAATAGCATGTAGACATAAAGCTCCAGGCATGATTTATGTTCTCATTATTGTGGCACTCCTCTGCAGATTATTTCACAGACTTCCATAATCCCATACGTTCTGTCGCTGCTCACTGATGCCAAGTGAGGAATGGCCTTTTAGACT
Organism: Ostorhinchus rueppellii; assembly: GCA_030068375.1. Classification (NCBI taxonomy): domain Eukaryota; kingdom Metazoa; phylum Chordata; class Actinopteri; order Kurtiformes; family Apogonidae; genus Ostorhinchus; species Ostorhinchus rueppellii. The sequence continues at coordinate 25,142,376 of JAQQZY010000012.1, forward strand.
ACATTCAACATCAAAACCTGGAAGATAAAGCATCCCATTGGGGAGGGGGTGGTAGTTGTACTGAAATCAAACTAAACTGAGCGAGAATCAAAGAGGAACAGATCTTCACTTTTTGTACTTTTGAAGAAATGTCCTTGCAGAGAGAAGAAAAAAAATCATAGCCCAGAGATAAGATTAAAATGACAGTGTTTCAGGGTTTAGCTCTTGGAACTACTGTGTAATTTTATCAGCTGCTTCTTGTTGGATGCATATTTGAAACAGGTCACCAAGGTAAGTGTATTCGTTGTGTTCCAATATTCTCTGAAATGCTGCTCATTTGTATATAACAACAGCATTGATTCCATGTGTCTGGTCCCTGGACAAATACAGGGCATTTCAGTATTTACTGTTCTTTCTTGCTTTTTTAGCTTTAGCTTTTGTTAGTTTTTTTTTTTTTTTTAATGACATGCTAACCATCTATCCCCCGTCGGTCCCATCTCATTACACCAATAGGAAAGTAATTGTTGTGTTTTTTAACCAATAAAGACCCAGTGTTACTTTTGTGGCAGTTCCCATATGACTTTTTTCTCTATATTTAAACATTCTGAAGTACTTTATCACCATTTATTGTAATATTCTCCTCTTTGTTTTGCATGTTTTGGGGTGAAGATCTGTTATTTCCCTATATTTTATTTACTGATCATTTAGATGCTCCTAAAAGCTCTGATTACAATTAAGGGTCATTACATCAGAAACAGAAAAAACTGAAGAAAAATTGACTATTTTAGCAAAATATTGATTATTGAATAATAATAATAATAATGATAATGGATTAGATTTTTATAGCGCTTTTCAAGTCACCCAAAGCGCTTTACATTGTTGATCCATTAT
>JAQQZY010000012.1:25151567-25171854 GCA_030068375.1 Ostorhinchus rueppellii
TTATACGAAGCCTGATGATCAGAGAACGATCTCTGCATTTTTTGTTGCGTCCTTGGCGGTGACCACGGCCCGTGTAGTTGAGGAGGAGCGGCCAGAAAACCTTGTGTGCTGGGTGCACATGAGGTCACACGTATCACATGAGGTCACACGGGAGGGGGGAGGGGGGGGGGACTATACATTTCTGGGGAGATCCCTGATTTGTAAACACCAGAAAAAAATTAATGACAAAGAATCATCATGTGAACATGAAAGTTTCTGTTCCAAGGATAAATATTGGAACTTGCACAAATTTTGCTCAAGTGTATCAAAAGTGGCAGAAGATTAAAAAAGTTAAGCCACCACATGAAGTTTGACCTAGATCATGGGTCGGCAACCACTGTTATCTAAAGAGCCATTTTTGGAAATAAAAAAAAATATTTCTGGACCAAAAAAAATGTGTTTAATGTTTTACCTCAGGGTGGTGACTCTGTGAGAATCTGTCAGATGTCATTATTGTGTTGTGCAGCAAAAATTGATTATGTGAAGACTTTCAATCATTCTTTCATTTGTTGTTTATTAAGGACACAGAGACAAGATCCATAGGATAAGATAAAAAAAAAAAACATACATAATAAAAGGAAAAGAAATAGCATATATTACTTATACATAAAGGCTCGTTTGCCAGTGAGACCATATTTTAGATGTAAGCCTTACAGAGCTAATCTTGGGACAGACCAGGGCTTATACAGTTGAGTTTGATGATTGTGTAACTCTGCACATGAGTGAATAAATAAAATGCTGTATAGCAGACGCACAGCATCGAACATCACAATCCACAACCATCTGACTGGCACTAGAATGTCTTGGGACCCTCAGCAGTATCCTCATTGAGTCATAATAAACAACCACCAGTTTGTGCATGGATCTCTTTTTGTAGCTACGCCACAAGTGTACAGTATGCAGAGGAGAGCAGAAGGTTCTGAACAGTGCACCGTTAGCGGAGCACATATGGAACCTACACAGTGGAATATACAGATGAATGCCCTCGATGTCAGAAAGAAAAGTAGTCATCTATTACTACTACTACTACTACTACTACTACTACTACTACTATTGCTCATAGTCTACATAGAGCATAACCTAGATTTTTACAACTGCTTGACATCACAATGACTATGGTTATAACAATAACAGCAAAATGTTTCAAATATACTGTAAGTGTTATTTATTTCCAGATATTTTTTGATAAAGCCACATGACGCCATTGGAAACAGCTAAAGAGGGAAGTGTGGCCCCAGAGCCACAGGTTACCCACCCCTGACCTAGATGGACCAAGTTCCATTAATCATTAGTTGGTTGACTTTCTCGATCAATTAATGATTACTTGATAAGCAGCGATTTTCCTGAGAATCTGAATCTCTCTTTTGATAGGATGTATAAAAAAAGCTAAATATTGTTTCCATACTTCATGAAAAATATTATGTCATACTCCTTAATGATTGATTTATTGTACCATGAATGGATACAGTACAGGCAGTGACATTTATGGAGTAGAACTAAATAAATTCTGCAGAGAAATTCAACAGAATATGGATCTGAAGAGGGGCAGTTTAGAAGAAATGGGCATTTCTGACTTTGCATCACTGACGCAATAGAGTGAGATTTCAGTAGATATATCTTCAAAAATGTTGGTCCTGTCAACTTGCTGAGATATTTAAAGTGGAGATGGGACTATTCCTCAATTGTACAGACCAGTTAAAATGTCTCAATTTCTCAAAACTGTAGACACACACACACACACACACACACACACTGAGACCTTCAGTATTATGATACAGATTCACTGCACATAAATGAGTAGGGACAGTACATTGATTCCATGAATTAGCCTGGTTGTTGGAACTTTCTACACTGGTTTTACTAACTATTTCTGCAAAACTGAAGTTAGAGTTAGTTTCAAAACATGCTCATTTAATATGTTTTATGTGCTACCACAAAGCTCTAATTTCTATGTGTCCTTTATCTGTGCATTTTGGTTCCTGAGAGAGATTTAGTTGACAATAACTGCGATAGATGTTTAAGGATTTCTTTAGAATGTACTTTGGGGAATCGGGGTCTTCAGAAGATGTATCCTGAAGGTTTGGGTGTTTGGAATCTTTCTTCACACTCTCGGTAGAGTTGCTTTCTAGCTATAGAGTTATTTTTTTATTCTGTCTGATGCTGCTTTAAAACTCTGAGCAACTATTTGATATATTTCACTTTGATTATCAAGTTCTTTAAATAAGACCTTGCATTGTGCGTCTTATGTGTATTTAATTAGCCGCAGGGGAATTACTGCGTAAATTATGCCTTCCCTTGGTGTGGTTATTATCCCACACATAATTGCGTTGTGTGTTTCCATGGGAAATGTGCCACGTGAGGGCAAAATGGCAATTTGAACAGTGTAGCATAAAACAATGTAAGAGCAATCGCTGATGTAATTACCTCAGCCACACAGAGAAGGGCTCCCACAAAATAGGACCAAGTGTATCACAGTTACCTCAGTTAAAAATGGTGCTTCTTTGCTTCAGGTAGCTGAAAGTTCACATCCAATTAAGTCATGTCACATGGAACAATCCAGAAATGGTGGCTTTAATGAGGACGACGCCCCGTCTTGATGCTCTGGGCTTCTGTGTGGCCTTTTAGTGGCAGTTATATTAAAATTATATTTCTGTACGATCCGAACAGGAGCCAAAAATGAAATCTCATCTGTCTTTATTTCTTTTTTTCCCCTTCTCTCCTTACTGTCTGGCTGCAGGTGATGCACTCTGTGCTCGATGTGGAGCATCCTCTGATCCAGGGCCAGCTTGCAGACATCGATGATCAGCTCAGAAAGGCAGAAGAGAATTTGAGCTGGAACAGTGAAGGTCAGGACACAAACTGACAAACTGGCACAGAGAGAGCTCTTAAGAAATAACACGTTAAAATGTCCTTTAATTTGACGCTATTAAAGGCCTGTTCACCCGAATCACACATAAGTACAGATGTGCTCATGAGTTTACATACCCTGACAGAATGTACATAGGCCATTGATGTTCCAACATGACAATGACCCAAAACACAAGGCCAAGGCCACCTGTCATTGGCTACAGCAGAAAAAAAGTGAAGGTGAAAGAGTGTCCATCTCAGTCTGCTGACCTCAGTATCATTGAGCCACTTTGGGGAGGGTTCACTGCATGATGATCATGCAAGAAAACTCACAATCTTAAAGGAATAGAAGGTGATTTGCCAAGAAGAATGGGCAGATTTACCGTCTGAGAAAATAAAGTGTCTCATCCACAACTACCACAAAAGAATTGAAGCTATTATTGATGTTAAAGGGGCCGATACAGAAGATGAAGAACTAGTGTTTGTTCAGATCAGGGTGTTTAGATCAGGGTCATTTGGATAGTTTGTTTAAAAAGAACATACACATTTATTTGACAATACATGGCTTCACCCAACCACTAGCCATAAGTCAAAGAAAAGTTTTTGTAATATCATTTATATTCTCTGAAAATGGCCAAAGAATCCCACATTCTGCTAGGGTATGCAAACTTAGGAGCACAGCTGTATTTCTGAGCACTGATACATGCACACATGCACAGCACTGATAACCTCTAGATTTTGTATACTGGCTCTAATCGGCTCCCATTCATATAAAGTCAGCTTTTCCCTCAAAATACTAAGTCAATAAATGTTCATCCTCTTTATTTGGAGCCTGTTATAACTGTACTGAAGCTCCTTTTGTAAATATTTGCTGTGTTAATAAGATTTTCAGGCTATAGAGCTTTGATTGACAGGCGTGATTGACAGCTCTCTCTCCAGCAGAGATGAACTTTTCATTTTATGTAAATGTTGTGGATGGAAACACAGAGGTTCTCTGGATTATATATATATAAACTTATCCTTAATTCCTTAATAATATCCTTAATAAAATCCTTAATTTCCCCTTGGGGATTAATAAAGTTATCTATCTATCTATCTGCTTTAAATTAAATTTGAGTTCTATTGAGATGGATGTGGATACAGAGACAGGCATCAAAGACGATACAACTTTGATATACATGTCTGAGAAATGTCAGTTTAAAGTCAGAATGTTCAGACGATATGTGGCTAGTGGAAAATGAATCCAGTTTTTACTTGAGTGACTTTTGGAAGAAAGAATTGAGCGAAAATGCAAATCATATTCCCTTTTCATATTAAAACGAATGAGACTGATTCTACAGTCAGGGGTTCATAGAATATAAAAACATGGTTAATATCAGGTGTGCGTGGGTCCACAAAACAACAATATATGAAGTAATCATATATTGCTTTGAAACTGCTGCAATAAAGTAAAAACTGAACATCAATTTCTATATTTTTATATATATTCCAATTAGTTCAAGATTGTTTTCTTTTCCAAACAAAATACAAGTGATATTAATTGTTGTTTTATAATCCTTATAAACATTAGGGGTCACACAGTTAATTGGGGTCTCCTCTGTATACACGCTACAGTGAACACTCCTAAGAGCATTATTTTATAATTTGCTGCTTATTAAGGTGTTAAACTTTTATTTCACATATTCGTTGCCAGTACAGTAAAAAATACACATCTTATGTCACCCAGCAGTTTTCTATGGTCACTATCTTTAAAGTTTTAAGTGGGACACATGTTCAGAACAGCAAAAATAAGACCTGTGAAGAGTCTGCCCCTGGGTGTATATGATATTATGGTATATAATTCAAGTATTTGTCTGTATTCAGTAAAAATTCCACTCACATTCCTCCTGCCTGATGTTGCCTCCCATCCTTGTCATTTCTAGGGCAGAGCAGGCAGCTATGAGATGAAACATGAACGGAGAGAGCTTTGCATTTTGAAAAACATATAAAATAAGAATAGGAGTGGTGTTCAATCATTGATAAGCTTTGATTGACACGCTGCTGGCAGGCACGTTGTTAGTTCCTCCGACTCAAGCATTCCCAGAAGAACAGAGCTGAAATGAGAAGAGTGTTTATGGTACAAGCCAGTGCACTCGGCTGTCTTCTGGGACAGACGCACAGTCCCTCTGCAGACCGCACAGTAGCTGCACACTGATCTACTTGATGCTGTGATGTGTGTGCATAAAACTAGCTTGAGAGGATTTTTATGCTTTAGATACTTTTGTGTAAGGTTGCCTATTTTCCCCTGCACTTTCTGACCCTCACAAACATGGATAATGCATTGAAAAGTAGATATGAAGCAGCAACCCACATTTAAGTAAACATAACATTCCAATCTCGTCCAATACTTTTTTTTAATACTTGCAAAATACAAACATTACGGCTTATATTTTCCGTCTTTTTCACTTTTTTCTGTACGGTCCTTCTCATTGCAGGTATTTGGCAATATATTCAAGAGGTGAGGGATGCCATCTGTGACCTGGAAAGCCGACTTCAGAGGACCAAAGATAATGTGGAGGAGATCCAGACCTGCATGAAATCCTGGGCCAGCCCCATATTTGACAGGAAAGAGGGTAAAAAAGACGCGCTGCTAAGTCTGGAGGACCGAGCCCAGAAGCTGGACAGATTTTACCGAATGATTCGTTCCTCTGGGGAAAAGATCCACTTCTTACTGAAGGTAGAAGTTTCTTCAGTGTTGAGTGAAACATAGACTTTCACTGATATTTCATCACTCTGTGAAGTCATTATGAAGTCCGCGATTAGCTTTGAAACTTGAACGGTATTTTTAAATGCTGTAGAGACGTTGACTTGGTATGAGTCTCACGTTTTTGTCCTCATCTCAGAAAAATATGGAACTGTTCAGAGCGGAGTCATCCTCTGAGGAGTGGAAGGCCTATGTGGAGTACGTTGACGACATGGTCATCGATGGATTCTTTAACAGCGTGGAATCTTCACTCAAGTTCTTCCTGGATAACACAGGTAGGACTTCAGTACACAATAGCCAAAGCACTTTTAATGTCAATAGTTTGCCCTGAGGATTAATAGAGTATTCACCAGTTCATCACCAGTTTATCACATGGATGACATAGAGATAAACAACCATTATATTTCACATTCACTCCCACCACTTTAGAGTGAGAAATTAACCCAGTTTTGGCCTGTGACCCCATTTTAACAACACAAATTTCTGGCGACCCCACATATTCAAAACAGAGATATTTTTCTCTTTGAGATGTCTTAGTGGGACCAGGCGGGTGAAGAAATCTTCCCATTCTCTGTTCGGTCCGGTTTTCTGACAGTGACTGTGTCCGGACAGGTTGACGCGTAGTAATGCAAATGGACACATGATCAGGTCAATCAAGATATGCCCTCTCAGATATTATATTCTGCATTTTATTAGAAGTGTGTAGTGTTTTAATTATAATGAAGTATCTACTGAATCATTAAAAAATATGTTTTATTAGTAATTTTTATTTTATTCTTTTATGAATTGCTAGAAATTTCAGGTGACCCCATTTGAATTCCAGGTGACCACATGTGGGGTTACGACCCCAAGGTTGAAAAACACCGAGTTAACCCATTTAAGTGCATAGTTTTGGATCTTATCAATTCTTATTGGATTAGGGAATAAAAATAGTACAAATGGTTTTGTTTGCTTTAACTCGCTAATGTCAAATATGCACTAACATTTTGCATTCCCTTTGATCAAAACTCTAAAAGGGTCATGAAAGGGGTAGTTAAAGGAGTGTGAGAGTTACCTGCTGCCTCATCCTCATCTAAATGTAATCATAAGACACCGAGATTATTTATGAACATTAGTTTAAACAGGCTGATGCAGTGAAATGGTGCTAACATTAAAGTACTGATCAGAGCGCTTCTCAACCAAAATACAGAAATGACATGTGATGCACGTGAAGCGATTAAGTCGCAGAGTAGTAAAGCAAGCAGACTAACAATACCAAGGAAATGAGCTACTGGCAACCGGTTCTCAATTCCCATCCTTAATCACAACCCATTTATTTTAATAAGTTTCCTGCTTATTCTGACCAACACACCACTATAAAAAAGCAGAGAAAATAGGCCCATGTGTTTGCTATTTGTAGCAGTGTAGAAATGTTACTACAGTTGTCTCAAAGCCATTAATGTAATATGAAAATATTTAGCATCACTACCCAGAAACACCCTCTGCCAGCCAGAAATGACTTGGACAGCTTCTGAGCAGCACATCCCTGGGGATTTTGATGTCAATTGGGTGTCTGCCTTTATTGGCTGTGGACATGAAATCGTTGTGGACTTGCTTGCTGGCATGAGTTTTGTCAACCAGTTTAGATGGACTGGGATGTGGTTCAAGATGTAGTGGATTCTTGCCAGACTGTTAGTGTGTCTAATCACTGTACTTCCTCAACATCCTCTCCTTCCTCTCTCCTTCTTCTTCTTCTTCTTCTTCTTCTTCTTCTTCTTAGTCTTTTGGTGATTAAGAAGGGTTGTAGTTTTGGGCAGCTGTGATAAGAGCAGGCTCATTTGCTAAATGATAAGTAATGAAGCTGCAGAGCTACAGCAATAAAAGGTGCTGTCGGAGGGGGTTAAATGCATACTTTACTGGGGGTTGTAAAAAAGGGGCATATTTTGCTTTACAGTGGTGCAAGACTGTACAGACAAAGGCTATGTTCAGACTGCAGGCAAATGTGGCCCAAGTCCTGTTTTTTTGCCCATATGTTACTAGTATCTGATCTGTTAAAAATAGTTTAAGAGCACAAATCTGATTTTTAAAAATCTGACCCAGGCCATTTTCATCTTCTTCTTCTCCTTTCAGCTTTTCCCTTCAGGGGTTGCCACAGTGAATCAGTTTTCTCCATCTAACCCTGTCTTCTACATCCTCTTCTCTCACACCAACTCCCTTCATGTCCTCTTTCACTCCATCCATAAACCTCCTCTTTGGTCTTTCTCTAGGCCTCCTGCCTGGCAGTTCCAAACTCAGCATCCTTCCAATATATTCACTATCTCTCCTCTGGATATGTCCGAACCATCTCAGCCTGGCCTCTCTGGCTTTATCTCCAAAACCTCTACCATGCGCTGTCTCTGTGATGGACTCATTCCTGATTCTATCCATAACCCAGGCCATTTTCATACGTGGTCCTAAATCTGATGCATATCTGATATCTTCCAATGTGACTTCAGTCTGAACAGCCAGATCACATTTGTCCGACCTTTATGTCATTGAAGTGCGACAAATGTCACAATTCTGCATCCCAGGATGTCACTTCCATTAACACAGTGCATTCCAGAGTGGTCACATATTATGTCAGGACCTCTTTTGCACACATCTGAATGGTGCATTAAGACCTTCTGTCTGAACGTAGCAAGGGCAAGGGGTGTTGTTTTTAGCTTGGTTTGTTTCTTTGTTTGTTAGCACTATAGCAGGAAATCTATGGGTTGAATTCATACCAAACTGGGTTCATAGATTGCCTGTGACCCAGAATAGATATGATTACATTTTGGGAAAAGTAGGTCAAAGATTGAAAATTAATGAGGAATTTTTCAAATCTTTTCGTTTTCCCATTTACTTATAATGGGCGAAATTTCAAATCTGTATAAAAACATCTATTTTTTTTCTATTTACTTTGAACTTGGCCCATATATAGAAACAGTTGATATGCTGACGTCAGCACATGCATAGACATGATGACATCAGTTGGATTGAGCCAAAATAAGCTATAATACGTGCAAGGGGCGGGGTTTGTTGTGCCTGGCACCACTTGTACTACCAATGCTTTCTTGTATTTAATTCAGGTGTCAGATGCACTTTTATAAACTGCGGTTTTACAGCTTTTATTCATTTATTTAACCTTTATTTTACCAAGTAGGTCAACTGAGAACCAGTTCGTATTTACAATGACCCCATGGCCAAGAGGCAGCATATTATACAGATAAAACAGAAAAACAAAAACTGAACAAAACAAAGAAACAAGTTACACGTTACAAAGTCACACAGCAGACCATAATAGTGCTAAAAGAGTGAATGATCTGAGTAGTTCCTCCATCGTGATTGCATGCATATGTTCATACCTGAATACATCAACACAGAAGTTAATTTGATTGTTTTGCACTTTTGCCATATAATAATTTAAAGAACCCCTCCAGCTGCATTAAAATACTCTGCTTTGAATAACATTTTGTGTCTCATATACTTTGTCCGCAAAAAAAACAGTTCACCAGCTTCATTAAAACTGTTAAAATGACATTTTTACCACCTTCCCTTATTGAAAAACCCAAATTTTCTGAATATGTAAATATAGTTCAATTCAAGTTTAACTGTTGGATACTAGATGTGTCCTACTCTCCTAAAAGGCCTCATTCACTGTATGAGAAGAAGTTCAGAATGTCTGAATATGCAAATGCTGATATTATTCATTAACTGTTAGACAAAAGATGTTTTCTTTTGCCACAAAAGGCATGTGTCTTTCAGTTGACTTTTCCAAGTGTGTTTGGAGTTTTCAAGTCATGTCAAGGAAACGTCATCAAAACACTTATATTGATAAAATTGAGAACTAATATATTGTTCCATTCCATTTGGATTAAAAGTGGTTCAGAAGCCTGTTACGATTAATGAGCCCTGGGTCCTCTGTTCATTTATTCAGCCTTGCCTAAGGACTGGCTTTTAAACTATCCATGTTCTTCCGGTTAATGTATTTACTCTTGCTTTTACTTTCTTTACTCTTTAAGGAATGCAATTATTCCTATCTTTTCAAACTAATTGGTTGCATTAATTGTATTTATCCTATTTATTTTTGCCTTGGAGACCACTGCAAAATGATCACTTCCTCTGATTTTTACCATTTTTAGATATGTGTTTGAGTAAAATGAACGTTTTAGTTTTGTGCATTTTTTTATTTGGGTCTTTATGAATTAATCTCCCAGTGTTTGTAATGCAGCCTCTGGTTCTTTCATTCAGATCAGAAAGCTGTTGTGGCCCCTTTGTTTAAAGTTGAGCTGGATCTGAAGATTCCTGACGTGGTGTTCACTCCATCCTTGGACTACGAGACAGAAGACGGTTTCTTTCAGCTGGTGGAAAGCCTCATCAATGACGTCTTCAAAATTTCCTCATTAGTGCCTCGTCTTGCCCAGCACAGCCCCTTTCCACACTACCAGGTACAAAATCACAACTAGTCCTAAATGCAGGCCGGTCCTATTATAGCCACAGAGAACGTTATAAGAAAACTGAGACTGCTTCGTTTTTAGGTTGATATGGAGGACATGGCTGATCTGGCTGACATGCGTGATCTCCTCATGGATCGTGTGCACAGTGCTATGGTAGAGTGCTGCCAATATCGGAATTCGCTGGAGCACTACAGCTACCTGTATGTAGATGACAGGAAGGAGTTCATGCGTCAGTTCCTTCTGTATGGCCGTATCCTAACCAACCAGGAAATGGAGGATCATGTAGACAGTAGCATCCCAGAGAACCCACCCACATTGGACAACTTCAAGGAGGAGGTGGACAGGTACATGCTGGTCTAAAGGGTAGACGTCCTAAGCATTGCCACAAGTGCATGAATTGAGTCTGCTATGCAACTATCATCATCATCATCATCATCATCATCATCATAATCACAGATTATGTCCTTGTGGCATCTGTTCCTTTGCGTTTCCCTGTATCGTAGGTATGAAAAGATATATGAGGAAGTGTACCGTCTGGAGCCGGTACGTGTGTTCAGTGGGTGGATGAGGCTAGACGGTCGTAGCCTAAAGAGCGCCCTGCTTAACGTCATCAAGAAATGGAGTTTTATGTTCAAACAGCACCTCATGGACCATGTGACCAACAGGTGTAGTATCTTATTTCCATTAGATATTCCATTAGATATGAAAGAAATGACAAGACGAATATATGTGTTAACCCTATAACGCCAAATGTGTCATACTTGATACATGAGATTTGTAGCCCTCTACATGAACAGTGTGATATTGGTTTTCTTGAAAAACCTGATGTATACAATTAGATACATGCAATACATGGATAATCCACCAGGTGGGAGGAATTCGTTCACCAGTGGCTTTTCCAGTGACACTACAAGACTGTCATTGATGAGGAAGGAGGCAGAACTTTGCCAATTTTGAAAAGGAATTACCATCATACATCATACATGGAAATTGAAATTTGACACAACATTTTTTTGGTTGTTCAGAAGGACCAGTAAAGGCTCCAGTTTCAAAGAACTGGAATATTCTGTCAATGATTTAATGGTTCAGGCTTTACAGGGTTAAGTAACTTAATAACTAGGCAATAAATGATATGCCTGTTCATCTGAATACTACATGTAGATAGAATAGAATAGAAGAGAACAGAACAGAATACAATACAATACAATACAATAGAATACAATAGAGCAGAACTGAATAGAATAGAATAGAATGCCTTTATTGTCATTATATTGAATTTGCAATGAGATTAGAGAGCTTCTCCATTTTCACTGCAAACAGGTAACTATATATAAATATAAAGTGCAAAATATGTACAAGATAAAGTTCTACAAGACAGTGCAGTTAGCTCTATATACAAATATGAAAATAAAAGGATAGAGTTGAGAATATAAAACATGTAAAAATGTATTGCACAGGATGGTTGAATATATACAGAATAACTCTAGTGCACAGGGTGATTAATATTCACAGGTGGATGTATAATACGTGTTGGAATGATTGTATTGCACAGGGTGAATGAATGTTGAGGTAGTTATGTTTGTGGTTACATAGCAAGCTTTTCATATTATTGTAGAACTTCTAGTATATTGTAACTTCACTGAATTTATAACTTTTCTGTACTTGGACTACACTTAGAAGCTTTTTACTTATTTTTATTTTTATGGGGTTTTTTTTTAGTAACACTTCATTTATATACACCAGATCTGTATGAAATGCAGTGGAGAGGTTTGAGTTAGATGTAGCAGGATTAAAATGATATAAAAGGTGAACAATTACATGAAAAATGAGACTTGGAAAGAGTGGAAGTGTCTCTGGAAATGTGTATCTGTGGCCATTCATGATGTATTTTTGTTAATGTTTGGGAAACATTGATTTATGTGAAAACCAGATAGTTGAAATACACTGACGTATGTGCAAATCTAGACACAATATTTAAACAAAATGTAAAAAATTGGCCTCTTGTTCAAGACTCACTCAAACAACAGTCACACTATGATTACAGGGAGCATGATTCCGTTCAGTGTAAACGCAGATGCAAGATCCATATGTTATTATCCTGAGTGTGTCAGGAAATGGCTTAAAATGAGATTCCATCTATTAATGCTAAACAGTGTCACATTTCTTGGGACGATGGCTTTGTGTTTCTCTTGTAAACAAAATATTGGGTAAACAAATTGTTCCAGATGACTAATTTTCACTCATAGACTACATATAAGATGACCGGTCAAAATATATTGATCATCTCACTTTTGCAGTCTAGGTAAAAAAAAAAAATCTCCAGTTTGTCAGTGGGATTAAATATATTCTGCTAAAGCTGATTTCTGCGTTTTTAAGTCGGTTTCATCAGGTTGATTCATATTCAAGCTGACATTTTTCATTTTGATTTTAACACGATTTTTGATGATATAAACCTGAGTGATTGACAGCTATAATGACCAACTGCTGCCAAACCTCTGTCAGAAATATGAGAGGAGATGAAATTGGTCTCTGAAGTGTTCACTTTCAGATGGCGTTCCTCATTTTGTCCTCCCATCTGCTTATAGATTTACTTTAGGCTGATGAATCATGATAATCCTGGACCAATACATTCACTTTAACTGCTCCTGGATCGAAATAATCCTGGTTGTCTATCTACAGTCTGTCAGACCTGGATCGGTTCATCAGTGTGGCCGAGGCTGGACTGGGAAATCATGTGGAGGAGGGTGACTACGACGGCCTGGTGGGGGTCATGGGTCACCTACTGGCTGTTAAGGAAAGACAGAACACCACAGACGCCATGTTCGAACCCCTTCAACAAACCATCGCTCTGCTGAAGGTCTATGAACAGGAGCTGCCCGATGTGGTCTACAAACAGTTACAGGTAATGTTTCCTTGCATGTGTTGTTGTTTCCTCGTCTGCTGAAACAAAGTCATTTCTCTTACTTCTCCTTCCATCACACATCTGTGTTGTTCTGTGCTCCTCCTGCTGGCAATTCATCATCTGTCTTTCCTGCCCGCTGTGCTTATCGTCCTATATCTATCTGTTTATCTATCTCTCTTCCTTCAGGAGTTGCCAGAAAACTGGAAGAATGTGAAAAAGCAGGCGGTGTTAGTCAAACAGCAGGTGGCGCCGCTGCAGGCTATCGAAGTGGCAAGCCTGCGCAGAAAGTGTGCTTCGTTTGACGTGGAACAGCACACCTTCAAGGAGCATTTCCACAAAAATGGTCCCTTCAGGTACCATAAATATTGGCTTTTTTTGTATCTTGGATTTTTAACATATTCTCTTTCATGGGAAATTTAAACAGAAGGGCTCGAAGTCGAGTGTACATGTTAAGGGGGGGGGGGTGGCAAGTGGTATTGTTTTTGATTGGGTTTGTTTTTGTTTATTAACACTCTAGCAGCAAAACTATTGGTTGAATTCATACCAAATTTGGTTTATAGATTGCCAGTGCCCCAGAATAGATCTGATTCCATTTTGAGAACAGAAGGTTCAGTTTTTTTCATGAATTTTTAAAATCTTTTTTTTTTTCCCCCTCATTTACTTATAATGGACGGAAATTCAAATGTCTATAGCAGCAAAACTATTGGTTGAATTCATACCAGATTTAGTTTATACATTGCCATAGACCCAGAATAGATGTCATTGCATTTGAAGGAAAGTAGGTTAAAGCAAAAAAAAAAAAAAAAAGGGTTATGAATTTAAAAAAAAACAAACCACCTTTTCCCCATTTATTTATAATGAGCGAAATTTAAAATATCTGTAGCAGCAAAACTATTGGTTGAATTCATACCAAATTTGGTTTATAGATTATCAGTGACCCAGAATAGATGTCATTGCATTTTGGGAAAAGTAGGTCAAAGTTCAAATTTTTTTATACATTTTTAAAATCTTCCCATTTATCCATAATCGGCAAAATATGTACAAGGGGTGGGGTTTATTGTGCCTGGCACCACTTGTTTATTGTCTGTATTTAACATGTTGACTAAAACACACTCGTAACTGCATCAAATGGACTTCTAACTCTAAATTTGGTAGTTATTGGTATGTAACTCACCAGTGATTTTTAATATTTTGATATTTAAGTTATGTACAGTAGATCATTTCATGCACATGCTCAGTTCACTGTGTTTTAGGGAACATCCAAAGGAAAATGAAAACAGTGCTTAAATTGTGAAAGATAGAAACATTGAAAAACATGAGAGCACAGTGCTCATAAAATAAGGGTAAATTGTAAAAAAATATTTAATAGTATCATTAAGTAACTATTAAAATGTTTCAAACGTACTTCCTAGTTACACAACAATAAGCCTCACAGCACAATATTAATGAGTGCGGAAGCCCCAAAAAGGTGATATTGTATTTTGTTTTGCAGAAGATGATCAACTTGTTTAAGATTATTTATTTTACTTTACTTGTTGGTGCAAGATGAAATTCTTACACATCCTATCTACCTATAATTAGTGACTTTTTAAATGTAGTGACCTTTATATTGTTTGATTATTGACCCTAACCTTTGGCCACCAGAGTCTGAATGAACAAACATGAGACCTTTGACCTTTGACATTTAACCCCTAAAATCTAATCAGTTCATCCTTTAGCCCAAGTGAATTTTTAGGCCAAATTCGATTGGATTTTTTGGATTTTAGTGAGTCAAGGCAACCCATTTTTTCATGGATTCCAAGTTCAGTGAGTACTTTGAAAAGATAAGAATGTCACCTTTCCCCGCTTTCTCACTTGATAATACAGAAGTCTTATCTTGAGGCTCTCACATCCGACAAGGCTAATTGAATCTTAACATAATGATAATTAATTCATAGGTAGAGATGCTCTGTCATAATGTCTAATTGTCAGATTAGTTATGTGTGTAATTGGTCTCTTAATAACCTGGTGATTATTTTCCCATTAATGTCACGGAAGTCATTGTTAATTGTTGCACTGTGGAGATGTAATGCTGGAAATTTTGGTCTTCTTGCTACGTCGCAGCCAAGTCAGGCTTGGCAAAAGTGCAGGAGTCCATTATCTAAACACAGCTTGATTCATTCTGTCTTTGTGTGTGTGTGTGTGTGTGTCTGCTCATGCATTTGTCCAGGTTTGACAGTGAAAATCCCTACCAGATGCTGGACTCTTTCCATCGGCAAATCCAGGAGCGGGAGGTGGTGATGGCCTCCCTGGTGGAGTCTGCCAGTTTGTTCGAGGTCATCATCTCCGACTACAAACAGCTCCGACAATGCAGGTAAAGCCGGAATACGGATGCGAATGAGGGAACACAACGAGCCCCAGTGCCAAATTTAAAACTAATGAGCCGTTCTAGCAGGGCTGCTTTTTTACATTCACAGTAAGGAGTTGAAACGCAGCCATTTTTCATGGGTCTGTTTCCCTCCTTTCCTCTTCCTCACACTGAAGACGTGAGGTGGGTCTGCTAAAAGAGCTTTGGGACATGATCAACACGGTGGAGTCCAGCATGGCAGCGTGGGAGACGACTCCGTGGAGAGAGATCCACGTGGAGGACATGGAGCTGGAGTGCAAACGCTTCTCCAAGGAGATCCGAGGGCTGGATAAAGAGGTGAGGGAAGAGAGGAAAACAGTGCAGCTGGGAGGATGAGGAACAGAAATGAACTGAGTGAATGGACTGACACACCTAGAAAAGTCATGGAATTGCAAAATTGAATTTCCCAGGGTTTGAAATTAAATAAAGTGTTAGTAAAGTTGTACGATAGAGTTTAATGATTTAATTAAAACCATCATATGTACGGATTTCCGCTTAATGTTTTTAACTCATAAAGACCCAAACAGCCTCCGACAACCAAAACCATGTACTGATCTGAAATGTTTAATACCTGTTGATCCACTAATCCGATCCAATCCACTTTATTTCTAGAGCACATTTAAACAAGAACGCTTCCAAAGTGCTGCACATCATAAAAACTGTAAAATAATTGAAAGAAAAAGTAAAAACAATAAATAAACACATAGAACTAAATAAAGCAATAAAATCAAATAGTTAAAAGTACTAAAGTCAGTAAAAATGAATGAATAAATAAATAAATCAAAGACACGGAGGGCCACACAACTCATGCATTGTTAAAAGCCAGAGAATTTTATTTATTTACTTTTTCACTGGGAAAGACACCACAACTGACAGTCAAGCAGTACATCACATCTGAAAAATTAACAATAGCAGAGCATGAAAGCCAACATACATACACACTTCCATATAAGTTCTCTGTCCAAAAATAAAAACAAAACAAAGACATCAACTGCTCCCAAAGTAAGTCTTGTCCCTTTTTTTTTTTTTTTGTTATATTTTGTTAAATAAATCTTAGAACAAAAATAAAAGCTAGAGAATTAAAGTGAGTCTTAAGCCTTAAACTTAAAAGACTTAAAAGACTCCACTGTGGGGGCTGTTCAGACGTGGCGGGGCAGGGTGTTCCAGAGTCGTAGGCCGCCCACAGAGAAAGCCCTGTCCCCCCTGGTTTTAAGTCTTTTCTTAGGCACCACGAGCTGGAGCTGGCCCTCGGAGGTTAAAACATAAGAACAGTTTTACTTTTGATAAAAGACACACATGATAAAAACCCGATTTTAAACCGCCATACTATCAATCCTAATCCTATCAATCCTAATCCTATCAATCCATATAAATAATTGGTGTGAAATGCAGTTTGTCATCTTTTCATGGTCATCAGATGTGACCCATTTGGATGTTCAGAGGCTCCGTAGTTGCCATGGAAACACTATCATCTTCTACAACCTTTGATTCACCAGTAAAACCCATGGAATTTGATAAATAACTGTGGATGGAGATGCTTGTATTTTGCGGAAAAAGTCATTTTTTCTTTAGTTTTGTCTGTTTTTGATATAATAACCCTCAACTTTAATATGAGTTTCTAAGAACATTTACATGATCAGTAAATTAAAAATAGGAAAATATCAGATTTTCACCGGAAACTCACAAAATACAGGGGATAATGTCATAATAAATGGCAATAAATCCCTTCAGAAAAGTTAAATATAGAGAAAAAATATTTTTGGTACTTCTATAAAAGTAGCCCTGGGTCTTTATGGGTTAAAACATGAATGAATCAATGAATCCAGTTGATTAAACAGGAAACATGAGAACAAAGAAACAGATGAAACAGAGAAATAAAAAGTTATTGGCTGATCGTTTAGAGATGACAAATAAATATGCACACTGTGTTGCACAAATTTGTGGGAAGGTTTTGAGTGAATGTAACTAATGGGCACATGTCATCCTGCACAGGAGTGTGTTCATCAGATAACTGAAATGACTTAATGGTGTTTACTGTGACTAATGCTAAACCTGAGGTATCAAAACGAGAGACAAACCCATTTCAGGCCATGGTCTGTATTTTTGTAAATGTCCTATCTTATACCATAAGTCATTTGGCTTAGATGCAGCCTCTTCTCTTTGTCTGTGGTCTTGAAGAACACCTCACAGCACTGGATAATTGGTGATAGATACTAGGTAATAGCATATTAACACTGAAATGAAAAAGTAACACTTGTTTAATATATTGTGTATTACTTATAGCCCCCCCAGTTCAATGTGAAAAATCGGGATGAAGATTTTTACATTTTTAATGTGTAGTGACTTCGCTGAGAGGCTGAAAACGGGGCTTTCCATTGTGTGACGCGCTTAACGGAGAAAAAAAAACACCGCGATTCAAAAAACAAGTTTGACCTTTTATTAATGAAAAAGAATATAATCACCTTCTGATAACAGGCACAAACTCATAATTAAACTGATCACAGCGGTCAAAGAAAATGGCGGTCAACAAAAAATATGGCGTCCCCGCTCACCCACTTTCTCACCACCTACACAGGTGAGCAGGTGCTTATATATTAACGTCTCCGCCCATATTACCTGTTCACCTACTTCTGGCTCAATAGAAACACACAAAACAATAAACAATATCCTAAAGAATAAGAAACCCCAAAGTTTAACCCATCATACCCCAACAGAAACATGCAACTTCATTCATGGCTCCGACATGATGTTTTAACTGAAATGTTTATTGGTTTCAAATTTGTTTTAATCACTAATATTTAACATCATATCATTGGACTTTTATTCAGACTCCACAATCCTTTGGGTGACATTCACTGCTTCTACAGTCTGTGGAAATGATACAACTTCACCCCTAGTTTTCAGTGAACCATAAACTCATTTCCTTAACCATTGTTTATCCCTGCTGTTACTTTGGTGATTTGAACACAGGAGTCTTGGGGAACCAGGTTTTGGCACTTCTTGGCTTTATTTTTCAGCCCCTGAGGCTTCTGCTTGGTAATATCCAACAAGTGGGAGTTAAGTGCCTTGGTCCAAGGCAAAACAGTAGGAAAACACAAGCAATACCTTCCTTCTGTTGGACATGTTACTCACAACTGCAACTGGGACTTACATGCCCTTTAGCAAAGGTAGCGCTGCTGCTGTGTGTTACAGAAAGCTTAAACTCTCCAGGATTCCAATAAATAAAACAAAATAAAAACATAAGCTACAGCTGCAAGCTCCCTCATCCCCGCTTGCACTGATTCATAGCTTTTTATCTCTTGTAGGTGCGAGCGTGGAATGCTTTCACAGGTTTGGACAGCAGAGTAAAGAACCTCCTCGTCTCCCTCCGGGCCGTCGCAGAGCTGCAGAACCCGGCCATCCGAGCCCGACACTGGCATCAGCTGATGGCTGCTACCGGAGTCCGATTCACCATGGGCCAGGTTTCCAATTTATTCAAAGAAATTAGAAAGAATAGTTCCTTTGATGACTTTCATTTTGTGGATCTGAATTCATGAGCGGAACAATTTTTCATTTTTTATATCTGGAACAAGTGCTGGCTCTAATAATACGACCTAATAATTTAGGGGAAAAGGGAGTGCGATACACACACGCATGCATGCACGCACGCACGCATGCACACACACACACACACACACACACACACACACACACACACACACACACATACACAAAAGGCAGTTTTCTCCAATTATTTTCTTATTTTCTTCCCCGGCTCCGTCTGCATCCTCACTGGGCTTGTTTGTACTGCAGTAGGAAGATCAGATGAGAGTTGCTTGCACTTACCAGCTGTTTAGTTTGTACAAAAATGTATTACAGAGGATAAATTGGCTTGCTTTGATATCAGTTTTTAGATAAGTAGTGCTTTATAGGGCAAGACTTGTAATTCTCTCACCAAGTTACCGATCTAGACTCAGGAACCTGCAGTTTCTAGATATGTGGAATTTTTTCATTTCAAAAGTGCATCACAATACAACTAAACTGAATCTCGAAGTCATTGAATCTTCACATCTATACCTGTAATGAACTGCAGAAGGATTTATGTTGTATTTTTGTAATGTTTAGGGCTGGGGTGGGCCACATAGACACTGGTTTTGACATGTGATTGCTTGTATTAAATGATGAAAAATGAAGGACATGATATATTTAGATGCACCGAAAAAAGATGGTGATTCATAACTGAAAGGTTCACTTCCTCCTGTAGATTTTCCACAACAGGCCGCCCGACAACAGGGAACTCATGTGTGATGTTGAAAGCCTGTCTAATCATATTTATCATCGCAGCAGTGAGTCACATTACTTCGTTGCGTTCCTTTGCCTTCAATGTTTTGACTTTGACTCCAGGATGACTGCTTCGGTTCAGCCCATCTCTTCATTTCATTTGTTTTTTAGCAACAGCTTCAGCTATAAAAGGCAATTTTGAACTCTTTTTTACAGTATGCAGACCTTTACATGCTAACACAAAAAGAGCATTTTGGCTGTCTGATTGTTCTGTTGAAGGTTGGCATGAGCAGTAAGGATGTAACTGAGGCTGAATCTGCACTACATATGTCCTCAGTTTTCAATTTCCATGACATGATACTCACCCACCAACCAATCACACCCACACTGTTTCTGTTGTTGAGCCCTCACATATTACTATTATACTGGGGACTCTATTTCCTATAGCAGGCGTCGGATGGAAATCATACTGCGGAGCCTGGTGATGGAGAAATTTGGGAGAGTCGGTCTCTTCCTTTTAGAAGAAGTTCCCCTCTAGTTAACACATCTGTTACTGCTTGTATTTGGGTCATAAGTTTCTTCCAATTTCCTGTTTTCCATTACACCATGTTGCATTTTGTTTCTATCAGTACATCAACTTGTTCACTTCAGCCAAG
>JAQQZY010000012.1:25264383-25276776 GCA_030068375.1 Ostorhinchus rueppellii
TGTATTTAGACCCTAATAGTTCATAAAGTTTGAATTTGAACCCTCCAGGTGCTGCAAAACTATCTTTATATTCATTCCAGCAAAAATGAAGGGATTTTCTACAACCTGTTTTAATTGCTTCTTAATTTGTTACATTTTATTACTAGTTACATCATAACATTTGCACATTTAAGGTCCAGACTTCCGACAAACATTTCTCATAATTGTAGTCCATACTACAAATATATCCAAACTTTGAGCCGATTACCAAAAATGTTCAGTTGCTGTTTGTATTAACGAACACAAGTGACTGAACGGGACAGAGCACACAGTCAACAACCGGGAGGGGGTGGGGCTAGAATTGGGTCATTTTCATGGGAGATTGGGGGTACAGTAGGAGTACAAAGATTTGGGGTAGGAGTATATAAGTTTATACTTCTTCTTACTCCTTTTCGAGCATGTGTCCCTTTATTTATTTATTTTTTTAGTTGTATTATTACAACTTACATTGTACATTACATTGTTTGCCTAGCAACCTTTTAAGTATCACTATTGGTATCTGGATGGTGGGTCTTGTTTTGTTTTAATTTCTTTGTTTACATGTTTGAAATAAAATAATAAATAAATACATAAATACATAAATAAAGGGCCAGCGCTCAAAACAACCTTTCTCTTGTCATTATTCAAAAATAGGGTTGAAGATGGACCTGTGGAGTTGAATTAATGAAGAATTCAGACCCAAGCAGAGCATTTACAGTTTATGTAGAACACAGGGAAGTGTTTGAAAATGCATAATTAAATTTTTAAAAAAGCAAAATGTCACTCCTTTAAAGAGAAATTAGACTACAGTAACTAACCAGCTGAAAAAAAGCAAAAACAAAAAACATTACTATGTCTTGTCCAGTCACAGTGAGAACCATCACTCTAGTTAGTCTAACATTCACAGCAATTATTTTAGGGCTTCCAGTTGATTTCATTAACTATTTAATTACTAATCGTTTTTGGCATTGAATTAAAGATCTGAGAATCAACACAAAAGACTAAAACGTGTAAAGATGCGCATTTAAATGTAAAAATCATTGACTTAATGTAGAATATTCACAAAGCAAGTCCATTTACATTCATATCCTTCTGTTGAACAGCACCATTTTTACCTTGGAAAAGAGATTTTCTGTGAATTCCAGCTGTCCAATAAGACCATCAAGGCCATCACCACTGACTGTCAGCTCGGAAGGCCGAATACAAAACACAGACCTGAGTTTCAAAACCCCTCTAGGTTATTAAAATTAGATATCAGCTTAGAGGGCAAGAATTTCTTTCATGCACTGAATTGTAATAATGTCAAATGTGGGAAAGTTCAGACTGATCTTTTTCTTTCCATTGATACTATTCAACTCAATCCTGAAACCAGTACGTTCACATTATCAGGAATTACCCACTGCTATGACAGGTCATACAGAAGTGTTTTGGTTATACATATGTATTAGC
Source organism: Ostorhinchus rueppellii (assembly GCA_030068375.1). Taxonomy (NCBI): domain Eukaryota; kingdom Metazoa; phylum Chordata; class Actinopteri; order Kurtiformes; family Apogonidae; genus Ostorhinchus; species Ostorhinchus rueppellii. The sequence continues at coordinate 25,265,851 of JAQQZY010000012.1, forward strand.
ATCACATACTCATGTTTATTTTCTTTCAGACCCCAGCCAAAAACTCTGCTGAGCTTTCAGTTGTATACACACTCAGGAAGCTGTACAGTAGCTTCTGTGGACATTACAGCAAGACTCGCTCACTAAACAAGCTTTGCTAATGAAAAGCTAAATCATTCAGAAAACAGCAAACAAACTCTTTAAGCATATCTAAAAAAAAAAAAAAAAAGAAAAAAAAACTCTTTGCATGTGGAGTAATTGGTTAGTTAAATGGAAATATTTGATTAATGCAGTTTAAGTTGAATTACTTCGAGGACTTAAAGTATCTGTTGAAGTTAAAGCACTAAAATAGTTTTAAGAGCCACTTGAAGCATTAAGCGGTGGAGCTAAAATCCGTTGAAGTGCAATATTAAATTAAAGTTTAGAGCCCGTTGGAAGTCAGTTTGTTCTAATGGCTGAAAGCAGTTAAACTGTCAGCTGAAGTGTAACACTAAAAACCCACGGAGTAAGGTTCAAAGTGAAACTCATCTCTATCCATTTTCAACCACTTTTCCATTGCAGGATTGTGAGATTCTGAGCAATTGGAGGTTGATTGTGAAAGTACTCAAAGTAATCTGGTCTGAAGTATTACAACATTATGTAAATTCGTAGTTGTTCATATAAACAACCCAGTGCTAGTTGTTTATTCGCAGATATTGGCATTGGACATATTTCAGTTTCATTTCATTTGCTTTCATTTCCACAGTCTTACATGCCCTTTTTTCTTGCTTTTATGGAGATGCACAATAAATATCTCCATGTCTCTGTTGGTCAGCCTGTAGTGACAACTGAGAAGAAAGTGAGGCATTCTGGTGTAGTTTGTTTTCTCCAGACAGGTCATCGGTAGATGAAAAAGATCCATTAAAGCAATTGAAATGTCATCTCAAATCATAGAAAGAAGTGGTTGTAGCCCTTGTGACATCCAACACTGGTTAGTGGACCGCTACAACAGCCATGAAATTGGCATTTGTACTTATTTTTTTCTTTTTGGGGGGGGGGGGGGCTGGAGGACACCAAAGGGCTAGGGAGTTGAGGAGAAAAGGGGCAAGCTACTACTAAGTTACTGAAGCCACAGACCGTGCTGCTAAATAGGAAATGTCATGTTAAATGCCACCAAGTAATTTCAGCGTCTCACTGTATTTTAGCACATAACAATTGTGTCTTGTGTCTAATAACTGTAACGCTACCTCAGCATAGTGTATAAACCTACTAATTAGCTGACAGAATACATCATTTATTGAAGTAAATTATGATAACAAGCCAGGGCTGTAATCAGTTAAGAGTAAAGATGTGCTTCACAATCATATGATGGTCTTATCTTTGTAACTTTATTAAAAGGTAGGTTTTATTTGGTAAAGAAGGTCAGAAGCTCACAAAGGCCGACTGAGCAGGCAAATAAGTGAACATATATGCAAGCAAAAGTCTGTATGACAGACTTTGCCTTCTATTAGGCAAAGTCCAGACAGCAGTTCTTAAAGGTGGCGTCTGAAATGTTACAAAAACGGCTCGAGCAGGCTACATTTTGAAAAGACACAATTCAAAAGTCCCAACCCCTTTCTTCAGACTCCTCCCCCGAAGCCACGCCTCCAGCCTACCGGAACGTGCAATGCTTGGGGCGGGGCGGGACAAATGGCAGTTGAATTTGATAGACATATCACCGTTCAATCATTTCAAGTGGGCGCTCAAAATGATTGGATGTTGTTTTTTCAGTCCTGTCCGTTCCACAGGTGACTAAAACTTTTCGTTTTTGTGTCAGAGCATTTAATTGTTTTTTTTTTGCAATCGGGGTATGAAGGGGATTTTTAGCAATATACTAAAAAATGCTCCAGAAAAACATCTCAGACCCCCCCTTTAAAGCACAATTCAGATTTTTTGGGTGAAATCTGATATTTTTTGTATGCTGGTTCATATTGCACATTAAATATGACTTCTATCAGTTTTGTGTATGAACTGAATGCGACCCTGAAGTGGCCTGCCTGTGCAAAAGAGGTCCTGATGTAATACCTGACCATGTAGCTACGCACTATGTTTATGGAAGTAACACTCCTGGGATGCAGAATTGTGACACTTGTTGTATTTCAATGACATAAAGGTTGGATTTAGGGGCACATATGAAAGTGGCCTGGGTTGGACTTGAAAAAAACGGATTTGTGCTGTTCAAACTGACTTTAACAGATTAGATACAGGTCACATATCGACAAAAAAAAAAAAAAAAATCAGATTTGGGCCACATTTGCCTGCAGTCTAAATGTTGCCTTAGTCTACTTCTTTGTATGGAAGTCACTTGGAGCCAGGATTTCCATAACCCTAACCCACAGTTACAACATCTTGGTTATTAAGCTAATGGTAAAATAGCATTGATGTCTTACAATCTTTACGTTCTGCATCAGCTGATAGTTTACATTATAGCTCTGTTAGCTTAGCTCTGTTTTTTTTTTGACAGAAAACAGCCACAGTAAAACCACAAATCACCTCTCTTTTCTCTACATGTTTTGGTTGCATTGCACTAAAAATCAGGAAAAAGCAGCAAAAATAACTTTATACCATCACAGGCTTCATAATCAAATTCATCAGTGCATAAAAAAAAACACTTATTTTAGCATTAAACTCTTTCTTTTTACTTTAGAGATTTCAGCAGTTTTCATCCTCAAATCTATTCATTTTCTTCACCATGGGAGTAACTCACTACTCCCTCTAGTGGTCACAGTTAGATTGAGCCCATGGCTGTGAATAAATACAGTTCATAACTCTACAATACACTGACTTTTTTGACATAAGGTTAGAGCTTTTTTTTTTTTTTTTCCCTGAACACTTTAATAAAATGTTTTACATTCTTCTTGAAACTTGTAAAGTGAACATACTACATACTTTTTTTTTTTTTTAACTTTACAATGCTTCAGCTTCTGTTTCAAGGTGTGTTTGTTGGCACTCAGCTGAAATACACCACAAGCACGGGAAGTGTTTGTTTCATGTAATTTATATATAAAATGTAAGAGATGTCGAAGAGTAGGAGCGAAAATGTCAGTTGAGCAGTAAATGATATAAATTTTAGTCAAAGGAAGTGGAGGTGTGTGTGCCGCAAACAGCTGAAGTGTGAGTCACTGTGTGAGAGGTGTCAGCAGTTGAAATGTCGCCTGAAGCATATTAGTGTATTCCATTTTGTAACAACTTGTAGCCAAAGTGAAATCATTTTGTATTTAGAAAGGAATAGGGAACAATTCACTGCATTATCTGTTGGAAGAAAGATACAGCAGAATTGACAGAGCAGCATACACATGTTTAAGTACATGAACCTGAATGAAACAGTGTTGAAACAGTATGAAAGTGAAGAAAACAGGCCACAGAAACAACCTGTGTTTTCTTTGTTGTCACTGTTTGTCTTATGAGTCATGCATTTGTCTTCAACCAGCCCGCCCCCCCTCTTTTACCTTTTATCTCACCCCTCCACTGCCTCCCACCCTTAAACCTCTGCTTTCTGCCTCCTCCTCTGACTGTCTCCACATGTAGCTGCCGTATAAACCGAATCCTGGAGTCTCCACGGGGTAATGCACTGCTGGTCGGAGTGGGCGGCAGCGGCAAGCAGAGTCTGACCCGTCTGGCTGCCTTCATCTCCAATCTGGAGGTTTTCCAGATCACCTTGAGAAAAGGCTACAGTATCACTGACCTCAAGGTATGACGAGCGATTACATTAGAAGTGCATACAGTACAAAAAACAGCCACCAGAACAGGCCAGTTATGGTCAAATTCACTTTTAGCAGACGTAGTGTTATCATAAGTAGGTGCACTGCTAAACCAGCTCTACTCGAAGAAATATGTGATCAAATACAGGGTGCCCAAAAAGTTTCTTTATAATTTAAAGGTGCCCTGCTTTAGCCTGGCAGGCCCAACTCTACATGAACTGTAGAGTCTGGAATCGGACCACTGAAAGAGCTGAAGCCTGTGGGTGGATTCAACTGTTGTCGTTCAAACTGTTCCTGCACGTAATAGGCCAGTTCTATGACCAATCAGAGCAACCGACATTGTGACAAAGATCCCCAGAGGGTTTTCAGTGAACCCCACCCTTTTAGCTACAAGCGGAGCCAGCTGGTATATTGGACTTTTATCGTTGCCAGTCGGAAAAACAGCAAATCCATCCTTCTTTAAAACCAGTGACTTGAGTGCTTCTTTCTGCTCGACTTTCAAAGAAAAGCCCAAGTCTAACTCTTCCCAAATTGATGACAAAGCCAATTCAAATGAGTGCGGTTCGTTAGCCACATCCATCTTCATTGCTCTCTACGGTTATTCTGCTATCTCGCCCTCGCACAGCCCTGTCATCACCGTGCAAAGCCCACCCCAACGACTCGCTACACAGACAGAGCGTTTTGATTGGTCTGACATACCCCGTGTCGGAGCCAGGATTGTCTCCTACCGTGTGATGCTGGACCACAAGCAAGGCAAAAGAATATTCTCTGCTGCTAGGTGGTCTAGATTTCTAGGCTAGCCCTGATTCACTTATTTCATTACTTTTGTGGGCATGTCTGAAGTTCTACCATGGATTCTGTTTCCAAGTTTCAATCCATTCCATGTGGTATTGAAACACTGCTGGAAGACTCAGCTTGATTTTCACCAGTTCTCATGAATATTCAACAGGCTAATACTCTTGACTCTGATTGGCTAAACGCTAGCCAATTAGAGCTTGGCTTTTCAACAAGTAGAGGACCTGGCGTAAACTAAAAGTGAAACTTAACATGCTTTGAACGTCCGACTCCTGACTTCTTCTATGCCTCTCTTGTACAGCTAACCTTACATGGAATTTTCACAACTTCCAACCTGTATCCACTGGGCCCCCAAGGAATGCTGAGCCCCATGAATTTGTCATGTCTGCCCCCCCTTTATGGCGCCCCAGCCTGCTGTATATGAAAACTATCACTGAACTAGACAAATTCTGTGGTTTCACAAGGGGCGAGCTCATGAATAGTAATGAGCACATCACACTGACCAGCTTTTCTAATTGACCTGATTTCTGCCCTTATTTCTTTTCAATGGCAAAAGCAGACAGAGGAGGTCAGGGTTCAGTTTCAAATGCACTACATAACACAAACACCTATGGACCCTAACATATTTCCAAACATACAAGTAAAAATGGTTTTGTGTGGCAGGGCACCTGTAACAAATGTATTACAAAAGCAAATAAAAAGATAAATCTGTGGAAATTATTACAAAATGAAAAGTAGATGTTGAAATGTTTTGCCTCATTTGATACACTTCTATTTGGGAACCATTAGTAGCACAAAACACATCAAGGTGGTACTGGATTTCTGGCCATGTTCACTGTAGCATAGCCTCATCGATGGTAGCGATGGCATCAGTGATCTATTGGTTCAGGACGTTGATGTCCCGTATCTTTGTTCGATACATGATATCTTTAACATAACCCCATGGAAAGACAATTAGTTTCAATAAACCACAGTACACATTATGCCTTTTCTGGAGGAGTAGCCATTTATTAGGAGTGTATTTAACACTAGAGCTATGATCCTTGGGGAAACACGGGTTCTGGATCCTGGATTTCATCACTGTCTTACCGAGGGTGGGATTCGAAAAGGGGAGGGTGTTATTAAGATCCACATCCTGGCCCTCCAGCACATATATTTGCTGTGTATTCACACCTACTGTGCCACATTTGTCCTGCAGTCACCACCAAAGCATTCACATGATTCTGGGCATAGCAAAATGATTGTAAGTCTATTGTTTTCCAAAATTACCAATATCTCCCAAAATTTTGATCCTATCAACTTGTTGCTTCAACTGATCTTTTCCTTCACCAAAAATACATAAGTATGCCAAACTGCAGCAGTCAGCTTTTTACAGATTTTGTGTGATGTCCAAGACACACACACAAACACACACCAAACAGTCCACTTCCCTTTTAAAATACTGTATAAGATAACCTGTTTTATCAACAGGGTACCTGAAATGCACAAATGCAAAGTGATTAAGAACCTCTGAGTACATAGAACAAATCTAATTATCATATCTCATCATTTGCTTTTGTAATATTTATTCTTTTAATTGTAAAGAGACTTTGTGGACACTTTATATAATCTAGTTGTTTTGTATTAAGGAACTACAACTGCCACTTGAGTATGCCCATTTTGCTTGACGACATTAAAAAAGAATCCATTTAAAAGTCTAGACACTGAAAGTATCATAATGTTCCCTAAAAATGGCAAAACTGAATCAAGTTTCGAAAGCAACAAAAATACATTAAATTAATAAGAAGCAAGTGGTTTCAGGAAAATAAGGAACACAATTTTCTTCTGCTGGGATATTATACAAACTATTGTTTTAGCTTGTTACAGGTTAAGTCAAGGTATTAGCTTTAATATCCCGGTAAGTCAAAGTTAGATATATTGCATTTTTCCTCAACGGAGATTTCTAATGGGAAAAAATGCAGAGCCAGATTATTTTTGACCATTACTTTTGAAAGACTCTTTACTTTTTGAAATTCTTCTCTTTTGAATCAAACACAAACTTCTCTTTGCTTTGAACTAAAAGTAAAGGTACATTTACCACGGAAAATAAGATGAAATAAAATACAATTTAATTCAGCAGTTTTCATTTATAGTCAAAACTGTCCACTGCCCAAACATTGTGGTCAGAGGTGTCCATTTTCTAAAGCATGTAATCATTTTAGGTGTATAATTTTGTACTTTTTCCGGGTCGAAAATAATACATGGTGAGAATAACTGTATTTTTCTTGTGATTTTTAATTTTTTTTTATTCTGTAAAATGAGTTTTCATTTCTGTCTAAAACGCAGCTGGTTGGTAGGTGATAGATTGGGTTGGACCACTTTATGTGCTGGTACAGTTTGATTTCACAACATAACATTGTGTCACTGATCTTTAACCGATCGGATTGTTATGTACCAGTTTTGAACACATCACTCAGCCCTTGTAATAACCTTAAATAATGCTTTGCATAATATTCCAGAGGTGAACTAGACTCTTTTATTATGTATTTTACTCTACTGTTTAAGAGTGCATGTCTTATTTTTATGGCTAATGGCTAGACTTTGATTCTATTTTACTGAAATATTCCCAGGATATATGTACTTATTCCATCTGCAGATTTTTTTATCTTAATACTAGACAATCTGGTTTGGCTTATTTGTATTTGGACTGTTTTTACAGTGCATACATGGGGGCGTACGTGACAGAAACATAGCTGTAATCCAACCACTATGTAAACATAGTACTGATAATCCACAGAGTAACCTCACTGTGAAACACATCTCAGCCATGTATCACTGCAACATAACAAATCTTTAGCCTTTTCACAGCTCAATCTCGTTATGTGTGTCACTCACCCACTCCATCTCTCTCTCTCTCTCTCTCTCTCTCTCTCTCCCTGTGTCACCCAGAGTGACCTGGCGTCCCTCTACATCAAAGCTGGCGTGAAGAATATTGGCACCGTCTTCCTAATGACTGACGCCCAAGTGGCAGACGAGAAGTTCCTCGTTCTGGTCAACGATCTGTTGGCATCGGGTAACAGCAGGCTCTGCTAATTACTGCGTGTCATGTTCGCAAGAGAGAAATGCTTTTGCTTTCCCGCAGTAACAAATCACTGCGGTGCTGTTTGTGTAGAATTACACACATCATTGAAAAGAATTGCAAGCAAGGCCAAGATTCACCTCTAGATTTATACTATTTATATTGAAGGTTGTGACACATAACATTATTAAATCTGAATAAAAGTTATTGCAATGTGTTTCTTCGATAATGCTGTTGGCACTGTAATGGGTTGGCAGTTAGTATTCACAAAATTAAAGTGCTGAATCATTTTATACAGTGCTGAAAAGAATACAAGATAAGTGCCAACAGACATTACAATAATGCATCCCTGGGACACTGACTTGAAACAGAACTATTCATATGCCCACAAATAAATACATCCTCATATTCCAAATTCATAAGGACAGTATTATAATCAGATACACTCTTGTTTAATTTACATCAACAATTTGGCCTAGAAGGACTGCCAGCAAATTTTAGAGAATGATAGGTGATGTTAGCAAGCTGCACAGCCTTGTGACTCTACTCTGATGTATATTTAGCATTTATCTTTATGCAATAATAACCACTATCATCTCACAGTAGATTATAATGGGCATGAACATTTGCAGAATTAAAACTGATCACTACAAAACAGACATTACTGTTACTACCATTGTACAAATTAATAAATAAACTTATTTGTTTTTAACTGTATTTCCAATATAAGTAGCTAAAGTGACTCTGTGATAGCTCCTAATAAATATTAATTTTATACAAATCATTTTCTAAATCTCTACAAACAAAAATAAACTCATAATACTAAGCCATGCGGACTAGTTATAACTGATCTAAGTTATGCTGTTATTCAGGACACTTAAGGATGATGCCTTTAAACATAACATATGGATTGAATACATGTAACTCTATAGAGAAGTGGAAATGATAAATCTAAAAGTGAAAAATTTTAACGGTATACTCGTGGTTATTCAGTTTATTATTATTCTGTGTATGGGACAGAACAACTTTAACAGCTTTAACTGAGTTGATTATTTTACATCCAAAAATAATTAAAATGCCCTTATTTCTACTTTATTCATAGATTTAGAAATACATCACTGAAAAAGAAAAGAAAATTGATATTAATGTGCAGACAGTTTTTTGAAGTAGAACATCACTATTGAGTAACAGCTGCTCTCAGTATATAATTATAACAGGAAAAGTTCACATTCTCACCAAATGCTGTGTATAGTTAACTGTAGCCAACTAATATGTTTTACTTAAATGTTCTCTATTAGTGATCAGCACTACTGTTGTTCTGCAAGCACAATAATGACGAGAATAAATTGTGATAATAGAAAATTACAAGAAAAAAACAAAATCTAAGATATTCTCTATATATTGTAATGAGTGTTTTTCTTTCAGATTTCTAATTTTATATATATTTCCATCAGATTTGAGAGGCTATCCAAATGATTCTATTATGTGTTTTGACAGCTCTAATACACAGTTGTAATGACCTGATTTCGTCTTGGACATTGTCCTTGACATACGAACAATAACGTTGTGTATGCTGTAGAATACAGAGGTAGGAAATACAATTATAAAGTTTGTTTTGTTTCTGTAAAGGGAGTTTCACTCAGGTTTAAGGCTTATTTACTTCCCTAATATTGCATTAGAGCTGGACCGTGGCAGAGGGGGAACTCAGGAGCACTTTGGCCACTCATGTGGTTCATTAGGTCAGAAATTAAGCATACTGTTCACCACTTGGGTACAAATGTATCCTGGATAAATGTGTTTTTGAAAGGGTTCCTTAGCACTTAGAGAAAGGAACACTCAATTTCCAGATGATGTTCTACACGTTAATTCAGAATCATCTCCGTGTATAGAAGGTTGTGATTTCAATGTTACACAATGTCACCACCTCTGTAAACACCTACAGACCTAACATCAGAGTTTCATCTCATTGTAAAACAATGTAGGGAAGTTCTTCTAAGTTCTCATAATCAATTCCCTCAGTGAAGGTGTTCTGCCCGGGTGTAACATGGATCATTTTATTCATTCAAGGAGAGATCCCTGACCTGTTCCCAGACGACGAGGTGGAGAACATCATTGGCAGCATGAGGCCAGAGGTCCGCAGCTCTGGATTGATGGATACGCGGGAAAACTGCTGGAAGTTCTTCATCGACCGCGTTCGCAGACAGCTCAAGGTGAATCAGTCAGAAACAAGCTCAGGACGAGGATGTGTGTGCGCGTGTTCTTTGTTTCTCTGAATTCTTCCACTAATGATCAAAATAAGTTCTTCGGGAAAAAGTTATTGCCATTAACGTCTCCCATAGAGCGTCGTCTGGATTTGATCTCCACCTTTTGGTAATATAGCACATAGCATGCTGCCTCACACTCTCATTTACCATTCCAAAGCTTAAAAGCCCTCAAACTTGGATAAACATCTGGCTTTATGATGAAGCATCTCCCAAGACAATTATCTTTCATGACATTTTCAGATGAACTTGAATACCGCTACGCATTTCGGAGGCGGCGGACGTCGTTATAAATCACCGGCATGAGCAGAAAAGCTGCTGTTTAGCTGCAGATAATTTCACCGCCGTGTAGCCGCTTTGTTCCCCCTGGGGAAGAGAGGGATTCCAGAAGGTTCCTTATTCTGTCATTATTACACCGTGCCCCCACCACCACCACCCCCCTCGTCCACCACCCCCAAGTTGCTCCCAGCTCGAGCCTCCCTGAGTTGGAGAGTGAATAAATGAGGAAGCCAGTCCCATGGGCGCAGGCTTGTAAAGAGCGGATTTCTAACTATTTGGTTCTCTGTCTCTGACTGTCAGGATAGAAAGAGGCACGTCCTCAGTAAAGTTGGTAATCTTATTTAGGAAAATACACTGAGAGTGTCTGCATGGAACAACATGTTAGACACCAGTCTGCAAATTGGGAGAAAAATCGAATTCATTTTGACCAACGTGTCCAACATGGTGGTATGGATGCACACATTCAATCATTTTTTCAAGCCTCTTATGATAATGTAGAAAGAACAATCCATGGAGGCTGTTATTAATGCATGCTTACTCAGATTTCTATAGGTCGAATAACAGTGTGCTTACTGTATGTGTACATAGATGTAGAAAAAGCTCAGTATTTTTACTTTTAATTATAAGAAAAATCCATCCACCTCCATTCAGTGTGAACAGCTGTCCTGCACTGACCCCCTATATATGAGTCACATTAAATAATTCACTAAATCCTCTATTTTCTGTATCTGACTTCCTCAAAACAAAGAAAAAGCATATGTTGTTCACATCATACTGGCTATAAAGTTACAGAGCACCTTGTTTTGTTTTGTTTTGTTTATATATATATATATAT
>JAQQZY010000012.1:25288281-25303607 GCA_030068375.1 Ostorhinchus rueppellii
CAATCACTCTCACATTCACACCTATGGGCAATTTAGATTAGCCGATTAACCTATCAGTGCATGTCTTTCGATTGTGGTAGGAAGCCGGAGTACCCGGAGAAAACCCACGCAGACACGGGGAGAACATGCAGACTCCACACAGAAAGGTCCCACCAGTGACTGGTGCAGGAATCGAACCCACGACCTTCTTGCTGTGAGACATGAGTGCTAACCACTGCACCACCGTGTCACCCCATGATAAAATCAGATTACTATTTTTGTGAAGCTTAAATTTCCCATTACTCAGAAATTAGTTGTGTACATATCAGAAGGTTATTTATTTTTTTTATTTAAATATGATTTATTTTCTATCAGATGTGCTGAAGAACATTATCCAACTGTCTCAGATAAATAAAACATATATTTTAAACTAAACTAAAAGTCTGACCAGCAGGCAAAAGCTTTCAAGTTTGAAAAGCAAACCCTAACAAAACAGACCATTTTCATCAAACAATACTGCGGTTATATACATGGGGGTGCGTTCCACAACTGCTGTAACTGGCATAAACTGAAAATGAAACTTAACACATTTTGAAGGTCTGACTCCCCGCTTCTGTGCCACACCCTCCTTTTCAGTAACTGGTCACCCAAGTTCTCAGTTAAATTTTTCCCCCAAGGGTACACTCATTACCTCCTTCTGCAGCCCAAATATTCGTGTGTGTGTGTCAACCTAACTTAACCTAGCTCTAGCATGATTAGTTTGCTCCTGCGTTACTTAGTTATGATTGGCTGTTCTTATGTCTGTCAAAACATGGACAAATGAATTCTATTGAAATCACTACTTGTCAGCATATAGCATGTTCTTTGTAAGAACGATGAAAGTGTGTCACTTTGTTGCAAAATGTCAAAAGTCATACTACCACATTTTCTTACCCATTATTAAACATTGTACTCTTGTGTTGAAAATAGTGCCAAAAGTAAAAACAGCAGGTTTGTCATTTAAATTGCACACGTCACTATGTAACTTTGAGTTTCATATAAACTGAACACCTTTATTAAAATCCTGCACAGTCAAAATTGGGATTGGGGGAGGCATACAACAGTGGGACACTAATTCCAGTTCATAATATACTGATTTTTATGGTCTGTGGTTAATGCATTTCTCGTTTGCACTGGGCAGCACTTTGTGAGATTACTCCAGCCTTAGTAATACTCACAGTAGGAATAACACATAAAGTAATAATGATACAGGGTTATCCCTCCCATCATGGGGTCTGGATGCAGCACCAACGCCTACATGTAATTATATACTTTTCATTGAAAAATGCATTGTTCTCTTCGATCCCAGCCTTGAGCACCTATAAACTTTAAACAAACTTGAAATGATTAAACTCAGACAGTACATCAGCTGCCTGAAAACCTGGGAAAACCCCTCCAATAGTAGCTAAACTACTTATAGTAGTAGGAGATGGAACAACAGAAGTAGCATAATATGTAGAGTACCACAAGAAAAATATAGCAGCAGTGGTATCTTTTACCTATAAATCTCCACAATTGATTTGTAAAACGTAATGAACTTCAATTCCTTTTTCTTCTTTCTTTCCAGTGTGGATGTTAAAAGTTCAATACATAAGATGTGAATGTGCTTATGTGAGGTTTGTGTTGTAGTCGGTGTTTTTTGCATCATTTGTTGACATTAATCGACTTTGTTTCTAAGATAATAGTAGTTGTACACTGATGTTGCTATAGATGAGCAGAAGAGATCTACAGAAGAATAGACAACTCAGATCACTAATACGAACATTAACCAGCTTATTATTGTGATTCAACTGACAGTGCTAATTAGCAGCAGTGATAAAGATACTATTGTAGTAATAGTGGTGTGATCAGTGTGGTGTGATAATAGTAACAGCAGTAAAAGACATAATGGTTAAAGGCAACACTCTCCTACTTAAACACAGATCAATTAGCCTTAGTTAAACTACACACAAAGACAAACGTATCTGCTAGAAACGGTCTGTCTTTTCAGTTTATCATTTAAAAAGTCTACATCATTTGATGTTTCCATCTTTAATATCTACACCTGGTTCCATTTGTTCAAATGTTTACCATCTCAACACCTTTGCAAACGAAAACTGCATGAATAATGTAACACCAGGTCTGCGTCTGAAGCAGCCCTAATTACAGTGGGCGTACTATGGTGTGCGAGTGAATGTAATGCCACACACATATTTCCACTCTTACGTACTGTTAGTCTCCACTGCTTTGCATAAACATGCCCACACATGCCCACCCTCACAATCACACACATGCATATAAGTGACATCAATGTGTTGAAAGCTGCAGAAAATAATCTGTATTTGTTTCCTGCAGCAATTTTACTGTAAGATGAAGCAAAAAACACACACATATATACACATACACACACACACACATACATATATAGGAAGGGATGTATGGTAATTGAGGTGGTTTCTAATTACAGAGCACACCCTTAGCAGTAGCAAACCACCATTAACGTGCCCTGTTTTTGTTAGTGTATCCACACTGATGGCCTTGCTGCTATAAGTACTGTTATTTAACATTCAATGCAAGAGGATCCGTGGCTCACCAGGGGCTGCTGTGGTCATGATAAACAAGGACCAGGAGGGGAATAGCAGAGGATGGGCGGGAGGGGCAGTAGGAGAAGCTGTGTGAGTGTATGAGTCATCTGTTCCCTCGAGGATACATTAGTTGGATTTTTTTTATTTTTTTCTCCTCTTCAATTTTTGTGGCACTAGTGTCATACCTTTGGCTGGTGCATTCATGAGTAGTGATTTGCACTCACCTGCCTGCTCATCCTCTGATAAACACTTGTTGTTATACACACCAAGCAGCAACCTCCAGGGTTAAAAAATGAAGCCAATGCAGAAATGACAAAACCTGCAGTTCCTTGAAGGGCCAATGGAGGCAGGCTCTAAAGGAACAAGAATCTGCACTAACCCTTTATACCAGTGGTTCTCAACTTGGGGTGGGGGGGGGGCACAAGCACATGGCACATGACATGAGGGGGGTTCCAAGTGGCATTGTGTGTGTGTGCGGGTGCATTACTGACTACTGTTGTACATCACAAGTTTACAAATCACTTGGCACATATTGTCATTGGGGGGTGGGTTTGTATATAGCCTGGCACATTGTACCCCCCAACCCCTATTCGCTGGTTGCAAGTTTGTTACGGGGGCGGCAGCTAGTAGTCAATGATAAGATGAGGAGAGCTCACTTTCTCACAGCTTTATCTACAGAGCTATATAACCCCCCTCATGGATTGAGGTTCGGGGGGGGGGGGGGGGGGGGGCGTACAATGGGCTGGACAATATGCAACTCCCCCCGTCCCACTTTTTTTTTTTTTTTTTACATGGGGGGGGGGATTGGCTCATGATGCTGTTAGTGAGGCGTGGTTCGCAAAAGGTTGAGAAACCCTGCTTTATACAAACTTCATATTATAATCCTACTGTAAAATATATATATTTTTTAAATTGTAACAGACATGAACTGAATTCATTCACATAGGTTTATTATTACAATTATAACTGATGATTGTCATTATCATCACTGAGTTCAAAGTTTGTGAATCCAAAGTTCAGACTAAACCGTGACCGTTCTGCCCTTGTTTTGACGATGCCAAACAGATCTTTCGTACAGCTGTTGACAACACAGACTGAACAGAAAAGAGGTTATTTGTGGTTCTACAAATCTCAAACATCTGTTTTCTGTCTACAACCAAATCTAAGCTAACAGAGCTATAACGTAAGCTTTCAGCTGACATGGCATATATAGATTATAAGACAGTGTTAGTTTGAAGGAGAAAATTTGATGATACTGTAACATATATGTATTTAAACAATGAATATCAGACTATATTCAGTGTGTGATAGACTGAATGTAATGTCTTGTGACAGTTATTAGCTTGTTATAGCTGTCATTACAAAGGTAAATGTTGTGATGTAATCTGTTAATGCTGGCGCTAACCTGCTTTGTCTTAGCATCTGTTTATTAATTAAAAGATGTATTTTCTTCCCTGACACACAATTCTACTTCAGTCACGTTTGAGAAATGATATCAGCAGTTCTAACCCATAAAAAGTGTTTGGTTACACTTCCCACTGGGTGACGCGGGGGCCATAGTGGTTCGTGTTTATGAGCCCTTGCAGAGCGTTCTGGAGCCTTTCTGTGTTGAGTCGACCCGTTCTCCAGTTGGTCCGTGACCACCTTCAGTGGCAGCTCACTGCTCTGAGTGCCTGTGTGCTATGTGCTAATGCTAATGCTAGATACTGTGTGTATATGAAGTAAAATGGGTAAAATGAAGAGACCGGATTTCCCTAAGGGGATAATAAAACAAGTTAACCTTTAACATTTGAACAAAACTGTCAAAGGATTCTGTATGTGTTAAAAATAATCAAGCAGCTACAAGTATTGTGTTAGGGTTAGGTTAATGAGCCATGTGGATGGTGTTTTCAGTTCCATTTTAGCATTATCTTGGGGAGTTTCACCTCTTGCTTTTCCCCAGTTCCACCATCTTGACTAAATGTGGTGATATTTGTCTGAATAACCACTTTCCAAGAGGAAAACCTGCTTCCACCAATACCAGGGGGTTACATCACAGTGCCTAGTCTATTTCTTAATACTGTTTTTAGTGCCCACCCCTCCGTAGACATCTTCATACCCTAAAGTTACCAGAAAAGATTTAAATACAGGCATTCTATTCTGATCTCTATTTGAAATCAGAGTCTTGATAGCGTTTTTTTTTTTTTTTGCATTCAGGAAAAGAAAAATGTCAGGTTTCCCTTAAAAGAATAAAAACTAGAAACATAAGACCGTTTTCCCCTAAACACACACAGCCAGATGTCTCTTTGTTGCATGAATGAAGCTATACTTAGTCACCACTGGAATATGAGCCAAATACTGAAATCCAACACTGTGGTGGAATGAAATGTGTGGTTTGAGTCCATAAGCCGGCACACCAGTGGAGAACTGAGTATAGTCTCATGCTTTGCTTTCAAATCTTATCTTGCCTTAAGAAACAATTGTTCTAATCTACATTTACAGTAGCAGAGAGGGAGAGTGGGCTGTAGGCATGTTATATAAAGTAGTCAGTGGCAGGTTTTTCTGCAGGGGAAGGCTCTCAGATGTATTGAATATCACCCATGTCTCCCACCAATTAGTTTGCCAACCCCCCCTCCCATTCTTTCCTCTCCTGTCTTCCCCCTCTGCCTATTCATCATGTTGATGGCTCACTTGGTGCTCGTCTAATGTTCGACCAAATCTTTTTCGTGGGATCGTCACAAACCCGAAAGGACTGCCTTCCCTCCGGCCTGATTTTCTGTTTGTTAATTAGCTGAAAGACAAGCATGAAAAACAGTCTGTTTTTATTTCCCCAGTGCAACATTTGACAGAGTCCGACAGTAATGCAGAGTCCTATTTGTAGGGGAGTTATGAGGAGTTTGTAAGAGCTTTAATTTCTCTTTATGACCGTCCTTGGCCTGTGTGTTTGTGTGTCGAGTGTACGGATTGCACCTCTTTTTTTTTCTTTTTTTTTTTGTTCCTCCAGAACTACATGCTATTCATCCTTCCCTGCCCTTTTATCTACTTGGACAAAATAAGTTTTTTTTCTTTTTTCTTTTTGTAATGGATTAAAGGTCACATGCATGGTCCATGGCACAATCCTACAGGGTAGAAAATGTTATCCGCAAAGGTTTAGGCCCTATGTGGAGCTTATTGGTCTGGCTTTTCTAAGGCACACAATCCTCTTTATTGCTTTGAAGAATAGACGAGATGTTTAGGCTTCAGTGAAACTGAAATCTAGCACCATCAGTGATTGTATTACTAATAAGATCTAACGATGATACAAACAAAAACAGATGATCAGTACTTCAGAACAGCCTGACTGATTCAATTAGATGATAGGGATAAATTCATTAGAGCTCATGATATACACAGTGATTGCTACTTATAGCATTTAAATTAATGAGACAAAAATAGATAATTGTCAGCTGCCCTTCTCTTACACACACACACACACACACACACACACACACACACACATGTGTGTGTGTGTATGTGTGTGTGTGTGTGTGTGTGTAAAACCGCATTCACTTGTTCTTTTTTTCTTCCAGTCTGTGAAGAAAAAAAGTTTTCTGTATTTTTCCGATGTGAACACTGAAACATTTTGCGAACACAAAATAATATATGCTTTATTTTTTTGTTTTTGATCAGAATATTAATATCAGATGTAAAGTTTGTATGCAATTGCTGTAGCTCATACATGGCAAGGAAAGCTAGCTTGGTTTGGTCTTAGCTTCGGTAAATACAGTTTTTCTATTTTATGTAAGTATGTATGTACGTGAACTCACCCTTAAAGTTAATCAACATTTTGTGGGTTTAGAGGAATTTACAGAACCTTACAGAAAGATTAAGCATAGTTTAACAAATCTTGTACCACATCACTGGAGCCAAAGGGTTCTGACCCCACATAACCAATAGCAAAGTCCTGTATAGAGTTATGAAAATACGACTAACTAGAGTCACATTTAGCAACACAATGTGCAAAATAATATAACACACAACATTTTTAGACACAAAATACTATATAGGTGCAATATTTAGGCTGTAAATGTGTCACAGCTAAGGCTTGGCTTAGGTACAAATACACATTGGTTAGGGTTAGGAACAGCTTATGATGGGGGCTAAAATAAGAAACTTACATGTAGGGGTGAACGGATAAATCAGCCGAACGTTTGAACTGATATGTGTTTGATATTTACTGTTATGGGCTGATAATGGTATTGGGATAAGTCAATAACATGATGTCATTTCAGTCATGGCAGTGGCTGATATTTATCTGTTGTGCTACATAAAGGTTACTTTTTGAATCTGTATGATTGAATTGAAGCTTATTCAAAGATAATGTAATGAAGAGCTGAATATGAGGTACATTAACATTTTAGTCACCTTTGGAAATACACTACTATTGCATTTTTTTGTTGTTGGTTTTATTTTTAGATTCCAAAGCATTTTCAATTTTTTAATTCAACCATTTTATTCTATCAATTGTGCATCGGCTAATCTTACTGCAATGACTTTTATAAGCTTGCATTGTGTATTTCAGATTCTTAGCATCTAATTTATTTTATCACCAGTTCCAATTGAGATTTACGTAAACCACATCTATAGTCACTATTACTTGCATAAGTAAATGATGCTTATGAGCCTTAAAGCAAACTATTTCTACAGCTTTTTCCTCTAAGAAAAGACAAAAAAAAAACACGATCAGTTAGAAATCAGTTTTTTTGTCAGTTCAATGTGAATAATAGTGTGTGCCTGTCCACCCCTATAAACCTGTCTGACTCTGTCACTGGTTGTCAGGTGTGTACAGAGATCTAAACTAAAATCATTGCTCACCAGCCATACATGACAATTTATGCTCCAGCTGGTAAAACCGCAAAGTAGCAGCTACTGAGCCGACAGATAAATGGTTGGTTGTCAAAAATCAGTTCCACGACATTTAACACTCCTCATATTCTTTTTTTTTTGTTCTTTTTTTTGTGCAGAAATTAAGGAGAAACCAAGTATATCTTTAGTCCGATGGCACGAAAGGTCTGATGGACTATTGGTATCAGTTGTCCGTGCGTAAACCCTTTAGTAAAGAGCCTTCTTCTCCAAAATCAGGCAGAATCCATTGAAATTCATAGCAAAGGTTCCTTGGGACAAGATCTACCAAGTTTGTTTAAAAAAAAATTAAGAAATATTGATCTGTGGATTTTTTTTTAACACATTTTTAAAATTTTAAAAATCCCCATTGGTTTACGATGGGACAAATTTCTAAATGCTATAACTTCACAACAGTGGAAGATACTGATGTAGTTACTATTGGTAATAGATAGGAAGTCACATATGGGCTTTCATTTGGTGCCATGACCTTTGATCTTTACTGATCGTGAAAGGTCAAACCCAGGGTCATCTATGTCCAGATTTCTACAGACTTCTCTAAAACTGTCCGTGAGAATCCATTGAAATTCATAACAGATGTTCCATGGGGCAAGGTCTACCAAGTTAGTTTAAAGAATTGAGAAATATGGACTTTTAAATTTTTTTAAATGAATTTTTAAATTTTTTTAAAATCCTCTTTGGTTTATCATGAGCAAAATTTCAAGGTACTATAACTTGAAAACAGTTGAAGATGTTGCTGTAATTACTATTTGCAATAGATAGGAAGTCACATATGGGCTTTCATTTGGTGCCGTGACCTTTAACCTTGAGTGACCGTGAAAGTTCAAACAAATATCAGTTAATGTCTTAAAATATGCCGTTGGACTACACTTAAAAGTGGTAACAGGCCGATCGTATTTGTACGATAAAGTTAAATGTACATTATGTATTGTTCTTTTGTTCACATCAGTGCAGTCTGCAGGTTTGTTCCTGTGTTTAACTTGGTCTGATCTGAGCAGCATTTAATGGTAAGAGACAGGACTATCCAGGGCTCTGAGTCAGAAAGGTCACATATCAGACTACATTGAGGAAACAAATTAACACGCGCACGCACGCACACACACACACACGTACACTGCACAAAATGCTGAAGCTAAACCCCTAAATATCACAAAAACAAGATTGTCACATAAACCATCTTACTTTTTTGCATACATTCCACATCAGATCTGACACACTAAGGAAATGTATCCCTTAAAACTAGCTGAAACCCTGTTTAGCTTAGTCCAGCTTCAAGTCAAATCAATTTATTCATATAGCGCATTTAAAAACAACAGAAGTTGACCCAAAGTGCTTTACAGACAAAGGTAGAATAACAAAACAAAAACACAACTAATGAAATTAAGACCCGGAGATAGAAATTATCAATAAGCGCATAAGTTAAAATAAGTAAATAAACATAGATCGACGCAATAAGAAAAATTCTAATAAATAGCAATTAAAACCACAAATATGAATCAGATAAAAAAGACTCTTGGATTAACTATTCTTACTGTCTTCCCAAATAAAACAGCCTTCTACCTCTGTCTGTGCTGTAATCCACAAATAGATTATCACTGGAACTGCAGTGGTGACTACATATTCTCACTGCTGCAGTAGCTACGTTAATCCAGCTCTGATGCTTTGATGGATCTATCAAAAGTGACATCAGTCTTCAGAAAGACAGAAAACAGCCATACTTGCAACAAAAAAAAAAATTATCTGGTTTGCTAAATGTAAAGATGTTTGTTTTTAAAATGGTTTAGAATATTATAATAGTATGGACATTTCATCTCTTTATTTATTTATTTATGATTCCCATTAGCTGTACCATAGCTAGAGCTGTTCTTCCTGGGGTCCTTACAATAATCCAGTGTTTCCCAACCTGTGTGCTGTGGCACATTAGTGTGCCGTGAGAAATCATCAGGTGTGCCGTGGTTCACCTGACTGATACTGTAAGTGAACACCATGACATGGGTACATAAGACTGCACGCACCAATGATCCACTCTGCAACAACAGTCTTCTGTCTCCCTTTGCAAAATAAAAATGAAAGTGAAAGTGAACCAGCCCTGATGCAGTGCATTCTGTTGATGAATCCTCCCCTCAGCAGTAATGTGCAGATCAGTGAGTTACCCATGAATCCTGGGTATTGGGGTGTGTATTTGGGGGCGGGTATGCCTTTCATACTATTATACAACGGACTTCAATCTGGGGGTCTGTCCGTGGTATCACTGCCCCCCCACCCCCCCGCAAAAAAAACAAAAAAAAAAACAAAACAGAGAGACTCAGAACTGTTGAGAAAGATTTGTGTGTGTGTGTGTGTGTGTGTGTGTGTGTTTCTTCAATTTCTGCTAGAATATCACCTTTGTGTTCAACTAAACAAGTGCAAGTTTCATACTGAGTAACTAAATTGAGACTACATTTGCATTATATTTCAATAAATAAACTTTTTGTGACATTTTTGTTTGGTGCTATGCCTTGGGATTTTTGTCATGTAAAATATGTGCCGTGGCTCACAAAGGTTGGGAAACACTGCGGTAATCTTTACAACTAGTCAATGCAAATAACATACAATATAATCATACATAACAGTTTTTTCATATACAACGTAACATGAAAAAAAAAAATACATATGTGTATTTAGTACATATATTCAATTAGCCCAAGTATCAATCATTTATGGTCAATGGATGCTTCTTGAATTTCGTTTTGCAGTTTTCTTGAGTGACGTGTTTCATATTAAAGATGTATAAATGAGACATTTGTAATTGTACATGGATTTGATTTGGTGAGACTTTTTCACCCTGTCTTAAAGTAAATCTGGTCCCCAGAGTGTTCATTTCGATCCCTGGTTCTACACTATCAGCCAATCACATCCCTCTGACCTCGTGGCTCTCTGTCTTATCTTCTGATAGGTGGATGACCTCAAGGCCAAACTGGCTGCTCAAGAAGTGGAACTAAAGCAAAAGAACGAGGACGCTGACAAACTGATCCAGGCAAGAACCTTTTCTCCTTTTTCTTGAAAAACTCTCCCCACTACCGTATTATTTTTCCAGCTGTTGAGATACGTGTATTTGAGAGTTCTGCAGTGACACCAATATAACAGGGTGAATGGAATTTTGCTCGTGGTGCTCAAAGAAATGAAAAATGGTGTTTAAAAAATTGAGCACCGGTTCGTCCTTCCAGGAAGAGTGCCCCTGTTACTCTGGTCGTAATACACAGATAGATTTCTCATACACAGTTCACAGGCGGGAGAACCTAAGATAAAACTTTAACTTTGACCTTTTCTCTTGCCCTGTGCTTCTGCTGATCTTGTATAAATTTTGTCAGATAACTCAGAGGAGTAAAGCTTAACATTTATGGAGTTAATCTGAATGCACTGAACTTTTCTTGTAACCACTGAGGGTTTAGCAGTGTTAGAACCCCTTCACATTCACCAGGTTGTTGATGTAGTTTAGGTTATGGTTTAGCCACATGCTAAACACAGAACCGAGATGATGTCCCCTCTGAATTTAATCCATCCATCCACACTAATATGCATACTTCACAAATTTACTTATATATTTCTCCATGTTTTCTCTATGTTTATGTTAATGGAATTTTAATGTGCAAAAAATGAGGAAAAATGTGTTCCAAAATGAAGATTTGGAGAGATAAAATGGAGAGTTTGGGAAATAGTGGCATTACACCTCACTTTGTTCATGTCTATTATTGCTTTTTGTGATGAACCTGCAGCTGAAACATTAAATCTAGGTGTATAAATCAGTGCATGACCTGCAGAAGATTAAGGTCAGTATAGATAATATGCATTTGGATGATGGAATAGACCGGTGTTGTGGCCAATATACCACATAATGTAAAGAATACGAACCAACATTTATGTTTAGAACTGAACTTGCTGTTGTTGTTCAGCATAACATTTTCTGCTATTTTCAATATTATCCGCAGTGTCCAAAGTTTAAACTGCATTACTGCTAGTGCTTGTTCCTTCAAAATAACATCTAAAACAACATCAAAATAATGTCGGTTTTCCCATTTCTGTCAGGTTGTAACTTTCTTTTTATTACAGAAAAAAAGGGAAAATCAATCTGATTTTTAAATTTGGTTTATTTCTTTTGTCACTGAAAAAGAAAAATGCCTTGAAATTCAATTTTAATTATTTTATTTTAAAGCAAAAATCAGTTAACCACTAGTTTTTCTTTTGTTTCTGAAAAGAAAATCCAATTACCAAAAGATGCATTGACCATTTTGTCCAAGCATATGTACCAGTCTGTAGTCTTTTTTGAGACATTTTGTAAGTCAAAGGTCACATGGACAGATTTTGTTTTTGTTTTTTTTAAATGAAGGAACAGCATATTCAGTCCAATATAGTTCCTCACTTGGTTACATTGTAAAAGTGGTTTTGGTTTGCAGAGCTAATTCTTTCATTCCTTCTAACTGTATGGAGACAAATGAGTGCAACCATGGGTGGGTAGAACTGTTGTGACATTTACACAGGCTTATCTGAAACAGTCCACACTGTAATCAAAACTTGAAGCATCTATTGAAAAATTATTAGTTATATATTAGTGCAATGTTTCCCAACCAGTGGGCTGCAGCACATTAGTGTGGCATGAGAAGTCCTCAGATGTGCCGTGGAAAATGATCCAATTTCACCTCATTGGTACCGTAAGCGAGCAGCGTGATATAGATATATACGACTGCACGCACCAACGATCCACTCTACAACAACAGTCTGCTGTTAACATGTGCAAAAACAAAAAAAGTGAAAATGAACCGGCTCTGATGTGGTGCGTTCTGTTGATAAAGCCCCCCCCTCACTGGTGATGTGTGTTGTGTCCGCAGGTGTCGGGTTGGAATGGGGGCTATGCCTCCCATGCTATTATACAACGGACCTCTATCCGGGGGTCTGTCCGAGGAGTCAATGACATATCCCTCTCAGGTTTCTTGATCCAAACGCCCCTGCACCCCCTGAAAAAAAGACATTTTCTTTTGGTGGTGCGCCTTGTGATTTTTCTAATGTAAAACATGTCGTGGCTCAAAAAAAAGGCTGGGAAACCCTGTATTAGTGTGACTTCTTTTCTGGTTGCTGTGAGTGACATGTGGGTGACTTTCTGTATCTCCTACTGCGTCAGATATTCACAGCGTCTTTTTTATTGAATAAAACATACTTTTTCCAGACACACAGTTCTATTCTAGCTGTGGTTGAGAAGTTGCACTAACAAGACCATCAGAGAATTCTGTCTTGAAGTTTACTGGTACTTAATTACAAAGCCTAGCTTGTTAAACCCTACGTTCTCCCCCTTGTCCAAATATGGTCACTGTTGTTTCCAGAAAAAAAAGATGACAGGGAAAGTCTCAAACCAGTCGGTGATATCATGGAGTCTTGGTCCACTTTTTCCATACAGTGTACAAACTGAAAGTTCTGTGCTCATGAAGAAGTTAGATGTGAAAAGGTTAGAGTCGCCTAATGCAGATTTCCAGTCCTAATTACCCTTTTTCCCTTCATTTTACACTCAATGCTGCAGAGTATGACCTGTTTGGAAGGTTATTTTTTGAAGTTGTAGTCATGCTGGGAAAGCTAAACCACTGGCTGAACTCACGCCATTAACCCAGCAATAAATCCTGTGTGCTGCTGCCAGGTGGTGGGCATAGAAACCGAAAAGGTGTCCAAGGAGAAGGCGGTGGCTGATGAGGAAGAGCAAAAGGTGGCGGCCATTGCTGTGGTAGTCAGCGGCAAACAGAGAGACTGTGAAGAAGACTTGGCTAAAGCAGAACCGGCCCTCCTAGCTGCTCAGGATGCCCTTAACACTCTTAATAAGGTCAGTTCGTCTGTCCTCCCTCGCTGCGTCTTATTGATTTGTTCCATCATACTTTACTTTCTTAGTTTTCTTCGTTTTTAACAGGGGTTATGTTCTTTTTTTCTTTGTTTGATTTCCTTTTCCAGCTTCAGTGGAATAAGTTATGTCCACACTGGCCTTGAACTGTATAAAAGAATATTGAATCAGAGGATTTAGCCAGGTCTTTGCTAAAATAATGTCTCTTCTATGTTCTGCGGGTATTTTACTTTATCCTCGCATCCCATGTAGGTTTATGAGGAGCCTGGGGGATTTTCACAAACACCCTCTGTGTTTAAAAGGTGCTCTCTGTTCAAACAAGCAGAACAGACAGTTCAATCACTGCTTAGAGCTCTCTAAAGATGCCCTAATTAGAATTCTCTGTTGTCTTCTCAAAGTCAGCACAGGTTCGTCTTCTTTTTTTATTTAATCCTTTCCGTTTTCTCTCTTTTCCCCCTCAGCAGACCACAGAGATATACAGTTGTTCAAACTCAATTAAATCATAGCACTTTCATTTTTTTCATCCATTATTGCCTCTATCTCCCTCACTTCAGAACAACCTGACCGAGTTGAAGTCGTTCGGCTCTCCGGTGGCAGCAGTGACCAACGTCACAGCGGCGGTAATGACGCTGATGGCACCCGGCGGCAAAGTCCCAAAGGATCGCAGCTGGAAGGCCGCGAAGGTGATGATGGCCAAAGTGGACACGTTCCTGGACTCTCTGATAAACTTCAACAAGGAGAACATCCCAGAGGCCTGTCTGAAAGCCGTTC
This sequence comes from Ostorhinchus rueppellii, assembly GCA_030068375.1. Lineage (NCBI taxonomy): Eukaryota > Metazoa > Chordata > Actinopteri > Kurtiformes > Apogonidae > Ostorhinchus > Ostorhinchus rueppellii. The sequence goes on from JAQQZY010000012.1 coordinate 25,302,373, forward strand.
AGCCTTACCTGCAGGTGAGTGTTCCAATTAGCCCTTATTCATTAAAGCCGATGCTAACAGTGCACAGCGTGCGATGTCTGCCGCTTGGCAAATTCAACTAATAAGTCATAAATTTAGCAGGGGCGTGACTACAATGACAGAGGCCCATTATGGCTGCCGACTGTCCAAATGACAGCCGGAGAAAATCAACCAGTTAATTAAGTGTAACAAATTTAACAGGAGCTCTGATTATGAAGTTCAATGGAGCGGATACTAGGTATGCCAGTGCAGGAGATAAAGCCAAAATTCATTGTGAATTCAATGGCATCCGCAGAGTTTTACTTTTCTAAAGACGATGATGTGGTTTTTAGAACCTCTTTTTAATTAGGCAGTACCAGTGTACCATATGGTTTAAAGACATAATAGCTCATAAGTCTTAAAGATAAGTACAGTAGTATATGATTGTACGGAAACTAGCAATTCAACACAAACGGTGAATATGAGAGAAAACTATTGAGACACTGTGATAGTTCTCCAGCTGTCCCTTTTCCAATGCTAACTGTATGTTTCACTGAATTGTATATAAATTCTTTTACTTTAGATGCAGGTCAAAGAACAATCTATAACAAAATTTTAGATGTAACTCAAACAGCAGAATCACACAGAGGTCCCATGTTATACACGCTGTGATGAGCTAAATTAGCAAAGTAAAAGGTGTACAATTATAAGAAACAGGTAGGAGATGGTATGTTTGGGTATCATACAAGTTAGCATTTAACTGTAACTCAGCTCCTTTATCTCAATAACTGCTGTCTGACAATGGGACAATAGTATTTTCCTTCTACAGTTCATGTATTTACATTATTTTACTACATGTTGAAGTACCAGAAACAATAGATTGACTTTTTGACTTCGACGGACAGGTGACGTCCACACACTGTTCATGAGTGAGCTATTCAACACGCCTCGTATGATCGTTGGCAGAACTCATAATGGGTACATGTAAATTCTCTGACAAGTGGCTCGTAAATCTCACATACACACAGTGGTTGGCTGTTTGGAATTTATTTTACCAAGACATGTGGAAATTAGGTTCTGGAAAAAGTATGGAATTTTTCATTTAAAATGTGTAGGAACACTTGTCCAGGGTGTACCCCGCCTTTGCCCTTAAGCAGCTGGGATAGGCTCCATGCAACCTCCGTGACCCTAGTGAGGATAAAGCAGGTATAGAAAATGAATGAATGAATGAATGAATG
>JAQQZY010000012.1:25333667-25347125 GCA_030068375.1 Ostorhinchus rueppellii
GCTTCCACACACTTACTTAGGTCTGGGGGCTGTGGGGAGACACTGAATTTGGCCTGGGGGTGGAGTATTCCTTTAAACAAAGGAAACAAAGAAAGCAAGAAAGAAAGAACAGACCTTAAACTTGAATATATCTCTTCAGGGTAATGAAACGCACTCCTCCCACAGTGTAATCTACCAGTGGATATGGATCAGTCAGTTCATCTGATGCCACAAGTATTATGTCTTTGGTAGGGCTCACTTCAAGTTCAAAGGCCCTGAAGTGTTCCCAGTGCCACGCTCTCAGCTTCTGAACAATGAAAAAAAGTCTGTCCTTCACAATAACCATATGGATGATCTCAGTGAATTCGGGAATCCCGGCCAAAGATCCATGTGCAACTATCATTCCAGTTCTGTAATTGAATCCATTGAAAGCAACAGTTTTGGCCAGGGACACACTGTCCATAGTTGGGTGTTTGAGCCGTATAGCTTTTACAATATCTTCTTTTAACATATCAACCGGAAGAGTTGAGACATTGGACACTTCCAGAAGAGGTTTTTGAGGGTATATAAACACCTGCTGTGCCATGTAAAACTGGTGTCGTTCCGCCAAAGACAACAGCACATTCTTGAAAGACCTTGTATACCGAACAACTCTTTTAAAAAAACTGTGCTTGGCTTCATATCTTAAAGTCCAAAGACAGACTAATGGTCCAAATTTACGAATGAGTTGAGGATAATGTTCTAAGAGGTGATGCTTAGGAAGCAGATTGTAGTCTGGGAAAACCTCTTGAAGTCGTACTCTGTGCTCTGAGATCTTGAAATTCAAATATCCAATTGATTCCTCTGTATGGACAGGTGAGACAATAAGCTCCACGATATCCTTTAAGTCAGTCAGTATTTTCCATGCAGGTTCATCAACAGGTACCTTTTGGCCAACAAGGAAGGGGAAAAACCTTAAAAGGCTCCAGTTTTCGTGGGAATTACCTCCTATTGTCTTTCGAGATGCAAAGTTCAATGGCACTGGATGGGGACAATTAACTTTGTCTGTCCACTTAAAGGGGAAACCTAGTATAGACTCATTTAAATATGCAAGTGTAAAGTACTTCTTAGATGTGAACATGGAAAGACATAGTGCAATCTCTGCAGGAACAATTCCTTCAAACAAGTCATGTACAAGATCTGGGGGGAAACCTGTTGTTATTTTGAAATGACTGAGTTTCTCAGAAAGGACACATCTCTTCTTGACACCACAGAAATTGTTTAGAGATTCTTCTTCGACAACTTTGAGGTGGTCAGAGTGAATCTGTTCTGTTCTCAAAGTAAATGCTCCACTATCCACAGTTTTTGTTTGAATTTCTGATCTAGAAGCTGTACAGAATCGACACAGATGACCACTTGAAAAGCTCTCAACAAATCCAGCGATGCCGTGTGCACCAAGGTTATCGGCTATCACACACTGGATTGTTCCCCTGACACATTTCCCTAACTTTGGCAAAAACACACCATGCTCTTCCAATGAAATTAAATCACTAATGAGCGGCTCGAGTACTGTCTCATAGCCATACACTTTCAAATCATCACTTCTGACTAGAAGAGCCAAGTGTATTGATGACAGTGATGACTGCAAACCAGGGACCAGATTGCCTAAAGTCCAATAGAGGGCGCAGATTTTATGTTTTCTTCGTGATGTCCCAATGGGATTGCATATTTCAAATTCATCGATGTAAAGATTTAATGAAATTGCACAGTCTGTAGACAGAAGTGTGTTATTTTTGAAAAATTCACCATCAAAGGGACAACTATATATTGTTTTATGACTGTCAGGCACCTGATATCGCTCTTTTAAATTCACAGTTTTTGCCAAGATAGTATCTGAATTTAAAACCTGCTGCAATGTTTTCAGCACAGATACATACTGTAATGATTTTTTGTTTCTGTTGTCGAGAATATATTCCAATGGCGAGACTACACCGAATTCTCTTTTATAATATGACTTACGCTTCCAAATAGTAGACAACGGGCCTTGCTTCCCTATTGCTCTATGAATTGGGTGTGAAGAACAAAGAACTGAGGCTAGCTGTTGAACAACCGATGCTTCTACATGACAACTGTTATCTTCTAAATGCTGATTAATTGTAGCTATGCTACCCGGCACAGAGACAGTTCCAATAAGATGTTCTAGCTCCTCAAGCAATTCATTAATAGCTGTACCAGAGACTAAGTATGTATGTTCTAATTTAAGTAAAAGTGAAGCTAATTTCAGCTCAATTTCCTTTTCAAAACCTCTTGAATCTTCAGTGGTTGGCTCATGCAGCTCTATTTCTTCATTCAAGTCAGAGTCAGATGGGTTTGAAATGAGTGATGATGTGACAATTATTCCAGTTTTAAAGTCATCAACGGTGCATGACTGGTGTTTTCTCCATTTATGGCTCCGGAAACTGCCATATATGTTTGTTTTGTATGAACAACCATCAAACATGCAAGGGACTATTTCATATTTTCTCAAATGTCCATAGATATGCTGGAAAAAATCATGCTCAGTGGAAAGCTGATCATTTTCACAAATGTAACACTTGAAAGCAGAGGCCCTATGTTGGGACTCAAGAGAAGGATGATTTCTGGAGAGATGTTTCTGAAGACCATTCCATGTCTTGGACGAACAGGGGCATTCTGCGTGGATGCATGGGTATGGACGCTGCCTACCGTGAAACCGATGGTCAATTCTTAAGTGTTTCAGGAGCTCAGATCTTCTTGAAAAAGACGTGCTGCAGTCTTTGCATTTCCACATCCAAACTGAAAAAAAAAAAACAAAAAAAACAAAAGGAAGGCAGACCAGTAAATACATACAGAATGCAATCAACACCAAATTTCAATAAGTTTTGTTTAGTTTCATGACATCCTGGTAAGCTATAAATTAAATACAACGTAGAGTCAAAATGAATATCTAGAATTTGATTGTGGTGGTAAGTATTCGTGAAAGGGTAAGATTTGTGAATGAGCAGCATGAATTATGGAAATAAACAACTAAAAATATCAATTAGTCTACCTTTAATAGGGTAATCTGGGTTGAAGTGGGTATGTTTGCATTTATTGCACTCTGCCAACCATGGTCATCCTAAACTAAAGAAATCATTTGTCCCTGAAAACAGCCTTAAAAACTTAAGATTGTTTGGCATATTCTGTTGACTCAACAAATCAGGGTGTTTTCTGCCTAGCCTGCAACAAAGCCATAGCCACTGAGCCTGCCCTACGATCAGCAACAGTTTCAAAAACAGGGTATGGTCTCTCTCACGCCCTCCATCCCTCCCTCCCTCCATCTCGCTCAATCGTCCGCGCGCATTCCAAGCGCTCATGAGAGGCACGGTGAAAGCACGCTCTTGCTGATGAATCAAAGTATGCAACGTGAACATGCCAACTAATGCCAAATAAATAGGTGAAACATAGGTCGTACGAGCGACAATGAGAATGACAGAGGGAGGGGGACAGCTCAGTGTAGCTGGAAAAAAGACAGCAGTTTATATAAGTGTCCACCTCCTTCTGACTGGCCATTGCAACGAAATATGCTGCAACAAAATACACCCTCAACACTAAAGTGGGCGCATGTGGTCGCGTTTGATAAGAAACCGCCAAATTGGCCAAATCAATGTCTGGAGTCTTGACACATTACAAAATGGCATTCAGAAAATGTAGTCCTAGCCTACACAGAGCACTGTCCTGAGCGTAAACCGACCCTGAAGACCAGTCGTACAGCCAACGTAACGTTTCAAGGAGATTACCGAGTAGCCTCGCGCTACACTTTGCGCGCATATAGTGGTAGCAACGCATTAATAACTGTAGATAGCATAGTGGCTTACAAGCCAACCTAGCGAACAGAGTCGGAAACATACCCTACTTCACCCATACAGATAGAACACCAGCACAACACACACTTAATTTGTTATGGCCCGACATGTAAAACAAACTGGGATTTCATATGGTGGATAAACACATTGGGTGAACAAATTGCTAATGGGTTAACACATGATGAGCTATTAAGTTCACGGTGTGGGCTAGCCCTCCATACCCATGGACGTGGTAGAAGGGAAACACGTTTATTACCTCAATTAATCACATCCACATCCCCCCAATGTACACCAAGTTACGTTTCTCATAAAATAAATTAAAGTTCAGCTAAATACACCAGATTTAACACGACGAAAAACATTTTGTAGGCAACCGAAACAGCCAAGACCTTCAATAGCTTGCTAGCCAGTTGAAACCACCCCATTCTTACGCATTTATAAATGTATGGACTTGTTAAGGTGCATTTATATCTGTTTCGGTTAGTACTTACCGTAAGTTTATTCGATGCAATCCCATCCAAAGTACGACGTTAGTGATTCCATCTTCCCCGTGCCAAATAAAAATGGAGGTCAGATCACACACTTTCGCCGTGCACCTGCACAATGCGCATGTGCAATTCATGTTTGATTCAAACTAAAAATATTATATACTGAACCTTTTATTTAAAATAATGTTTTGAGAGGAACCAAAAGTTTTTATTTATGTCCTTTGGAAGTGTAATTAGTTCAGTTTGAATCAAAACCGACACTTCAAAATGCAAAAAGGTAGAGTTTCACAATGAAGTAAATTATTTTACAATGTGTTCAATAGTAATTATTAGCTTGAATGAACAGTCCCATGCTTCACTTTTTACAGTGTACCATCTCTCAGACTTCCAATATGAATAATTTATCAAGAGGCCGCGCTTCTTCATGAAGACTTTTTTTGACAGCACAGCTGTGTCTGTAGTGTTGCACACAATTGTCCTGCACGCCATTGTGTTGGCTACATGCACATGAATGCTCACAAATGCTGACAAACAGTCCCCTCCTTTGTCTCACTTGCTAATGTATGCATTCCTGCTCTTGCACTCCCATCATCCCCAGTGCTCACCCTTCTTTGTATGTTTTCATGATTTGGACATCATGTGAAAGGTCTTACAGTATATGGGCCTCCACTTGTCAGATGCGGTTTCATCTAATCTGATCCAGAACTGTCAATCCTGTAGTCTATACCACATGTCATCCATCCTAAGAAAGTACGGTTGCGTTCAGTTACAGAGAAACTGATGTCATGAATTAATAACTAATTAAAACAATGTTTGGTTAGTAGTGAGTTGTACTTTTGACTGATTTAATACAAGGGTTGGTTGATTTTGGATCCTGATCAGTCCTCATTTGTCATACGATCTGCTTTTCAGATGGATTGTACAGATTGCATCATTAAAACAATAGATGACAGCACTATCAAAACATTCTTACTAAGCTTACATTTGTTTGTACTATTACGCTTGCTAGCACTGGTTGCTAGGCTAGAAAGCTTATTCCAGTCTGCCAGGGCCTTTGCTTCTTCTCTCAGCCAGAGGTGGACAATCCCAGCTCCATAAAGTAATAGTCCTGCCATGTATTGGATCTATCAGTTCACTTAACACAGGTGATTCCACTGATCCCATCTACCAGGATGAGGAGTTGAGCTCATCAAAATTGACTGCTTCAGTGAATAGATGGAACAAATGCATGGCAGGACTTTGACTTTATGGAGCTGGGATTGTCCACCTCTGCTCTCAGCATTGCACAGGTTTCTACCACCACCAAAACACTTGTATGAACAGATTAATTCTCCTCCCTTTAACCAAAGCGCTGGTAAAAATGGAATTGGTCCTAGAACACCTTGAATGGCAGCTCACTGCTTCTACTGTGCTAATGCTAATGCTATGTGCTCTTTGTATTAATACGAGTACGATGCAGAGACCAAACTTCCAGACGGTGATAATAAAGTGAGTCCTATAATTATTTCTTGCAGTGACTTCCAAAAGAAGTTTTCTCAACATTTAACCTCTAGTAAGGGATTTATCACCATTTATTATACAATTATCCTCTACATTTTGCATTGAAAACCAGGTATTTTCCTATATTTAATTGACTGATCATGCAAATGTTCATAAAATCTCAGAGTTAAGTCAATGGTTATTATATCAAAACGGAGAAAACGGAAGAAAAAGTGACTTTTTCATACAGAAAAACAAATGTCTATAATTTCTGTCATTCATCAAACAACATATGTAGGTTGTATTCGTAAATGTTATAGAACATGACAGTGTTTCCATGTTCACTACAGAGCCTCTGAACATCCAAATGAGTCATATGTGATGTCCACGAAAAGCTGAGAAACTGCATTTTACCTGAATTAATTACATGTATTAATACGGTTAGTGGTTCAGACAATATTGAACATTTTCGATCAGTTAATGATTTGTTCACCAGTGGATAGTTAACTTCAGCATCTGTTCATACTAAAGTGTTTAGGTTTAGTCCACATTAATTGTATAGTTTGTCTAATATGTTGTCTTACCGCTGATGAAGGGGTGGGGTGGGGTGGGGGGGGGGGGAAGAGAAAATAATGGCCTTAAGTCTCAGTTGTGAGTCTAATTTACACAAATGCGTCACAGTTATGCTAAAGTGTGAAAACATTTTGGATTCATTATAAAACTCTGATGGGAACAATTAGGCTGCAGCAGTCTAGGTGATGAATAGAAACACTGCAGGTGTACACAGGAAAATATCACCTAGTGTTTACTTCATCTAGATAATGTCAATATTGTAGTAATAATAATACATATTCATTAATTTTCTGCTTCGTCTACGATAGGGCAGACCCTGGAAGTATCACCAGTTCAACACCGAGGTGACATGTACAGATGGAAGCATTTACACACGCTCACATCTACAGGCAATTTAGATTGACTAATGTACTTATTAAGGGGCATGTCTTTGGATAATAAAGGGATGCTGGAGTACCTGAAGAGAACCCACATAGATATGGGGAGAACAGACAACACTGGGTCCAAACATAGGATCTCTTGCTTGATAATAAATATAATACATAATACAAATAAAATAATGCAAAGTCAGACAATAATAAAAAGTAATCACACAAGCCTGCCCAGAAATGTTCATTTCATTTGATTTTATTCTTTATTTCATTCATTGTAAAATAAAAAACAATTTAATAGAAATACAAACGTTCTTCGTACTAGAATGAAAGGAAGCAGAAAGAAAACTAGTCTTATTTTATCTGCCCCTTTATCCCCAGAAATCAACTTACAAAGAACGACTTAAAAGCAACAACATAAATGACAACAACAAAAAACCCATACATAATACGATAAAATAAAACAGTCTGTGCCGACCACACAGACAGTCACATAGCCTTTTATTTCCCAGCTACCCTTAAGTTAATACTATTCACAACAACAAAATTAAGAATGATATGACAATCGGCATCAATCAACTAAGTAATTTCATTCTATTTCTTTAACAAACTGGCTTTAATTAGTCTTTTAAATGTGATGTTTGATGTCGATTCTTTGGTTTCTTTGTTCAGATTGTTCCATAAACTGATTCCTTTTACAGAAACACAACACACCATCAGTTCAGTGCTGAACCTTGGTTTTTTAACTTCTCTGTTCCTTTAAGTTATACTCACTTTCTCTTTTTCCAAATCTTTTCTGGATGTTAAGTCTCTTCTGTAGGGCTGTCTAAATTAACGCATTAACGCAGATTAATCCATCATCATGATTAAAAATGTTAACATAATTAACCCATCTGCAGCGCAGAATGACTCTGAACGTCTCTGCCGATGCATTTGGGACAGTTTGTCCGAGTAGAGTTAGCGTAGTCCATGTGCAAAATAGACAGTTGATCCGGTAGCGACAGGCAGCAGAAGCATCCCATAAAGATGGAAGACAGTAAACAGCACATTACTGGCCCTCTGGATGGAAATATGAGGAAAAAAAGAAACCAAGACAGAGCAGTCAACCGACATAAAGTATCATACACACTCTGCAGGAATGAGTTTTCTTTTCACTGAAGCACTTCCAATATCAGATATCACATTCATGCAAAGCATACAGTAGTCAAGGATTCTGCTAGCACTTCAGCGAACACGTCACCCAGCTTATGACAAACATATTAAGCACATATATATTCCCTTCTTTCTTGAGTCTGTTTGCTCATGCCAAATTAAATGCAATTAATATAGACTAAAAATGTCCTTAATCTGATTCCAAATTTGACAGCGCTACTCTTAAGTCATTGAACTCTACCAAGTATTGTTCCGTTGTCCAAACCCACATGCTCCCTTCTGCACATGCTCTGTTCCATCGAGGTCAAAACTGAATGTTTCAACAGATAATAATGAAACACATCCAGGGCATGACATGTTGAAACTGTTAAGAATTTAGTTTAGTTAGGTTTTCTTATTATCACTAAAAGAAAAAAAATTACATTTGTTTGTCTTTCTGATGCAGCCACACTTTTTGAAACACTAAAAAGATTTTCCCACAAATATTTCATGATATTTGTAATGTTACATCCCAGCCTTGGGGTTTACTAGGACGTACATAAAATGCTCAACTTTGGTTCACTCCCAACTCCCAAATACAAAAGCCAGACCGAAAACAAAACTAAATTTTACAATATTTATAATTAAACAACTAAAGGAGCGTAGGAGAAGGTTCGGCTAAAACAACAAACAAATGTTCTTCTTCAAAAGGTAAAACTAAATACTCTATTTCAAAACAAAAATACGGAAAACAAAAAACTAATCTAAACTCTAACGCAAAAACAGGAGAAAAAGTAAAACAAAAGAGCCGCCCTCTTCTACTAGAACATTTATACAATATCAAAACTAACGTCAAAATCTATTTACAAATATTCACAAAAAACTCTTGAAGTAGCACATGATGTCCAGTTGCAAAACACACAGGAACCGGTTGGAGGTTGGCGGTGACCAAGAGAGAGAAAGAAACTGGAAGTGATGCCATTTTTAAAGGATGATTCATCAGGCTCATCCAATCCGTTGCCTCTTCCCGAAAAGAAACAAGTGAAACAAAAAAACACAGCACCCCTACAGGAGTGGAGGGGAAACACACACTATACAGAAATGATACAGAAAAGAAACAAATTATGACTCGGGGTCATAACGGTGGAATTTTAATGCTGCCTGAAATTGTTTTTCCACGTCTGTATTTTATTGTGAGTACAGGTATAGAATCAATCTTAAACTGCCTTCATTGTGGCCTTTAAGTCTTTCAAAAGTCTTACATTCAACGTATTGAAACCTGCAGAAAACACCAAGACAGGAAACAAGGGCAGGGAGAGAAGAATGACATGCAACAAAGGTCACCTGAATCACCATGACTGGAAAGCCGACCTGTGAATGCTGCTTTAACATACACTTAAAAATACTAAACTTTATCCTTTATGCTACTGTATCCTGTAAAACCCAGTCAAACAACTCAGAAAACAGCCCTTGCCAGGTTTCAGGCTGTGCAGGTATTTATTATACAAAATTAGTAGTGATGCACCAACTGTGAAATTTTGAGCTGATTCCAGTGTTTAAAATACAACACATAGTGATACTCTGGGGTTTTTGTTTGCTCTATTTTGTGTTTATTGGTTTTTATTCCCTTTTTACTCCCCTTTCAGGAAATAGCACTAACTTTGAATGAGCACAAACATAATCATACAAATTCCTGAAACAACCCCCGAATATAACACATCAGATAAACAACGTCATTGGCGAAATGACTTTTTATTAGCCGATAGCTGGTATCAGTTAAAACATAGATAGGGGTCAGTGGGGCTGTTTGGCCAATGTGCCTTTGCAACCCTGAAAGTAGTATTTGTAAAAAAATAAAATAAAAAAAACTCAAAGAAATTGACGAAAGCAATCATTTGTAAAAATGAATTATGCAAACACACTGTATTATGTAATAACCAGCAACCTTTAATACATTTTCACTTCATGCTTTGAACACTGACATTTTTAATAATTTGCCCCATTTTGTAATAATAAAAAAGCCTAAACTCAAAATTACAGTGGTTATGAAAGATATGAAAGTTGCGCCACCATATTTACCACGTTAATTGCTCTGGAAGCTGCTTTTTGATGTTTTTGTGGAGTTCTGTTGCAGTCGTCCGCTCGGAAAAAAAAGATATGAATGAGCTTTTCCAGGTCACCGTTCGACGCGAATCCTTTACTTGTAAGACAAATGTAAGAAAAAGCTGATCTTGTTACAGCTCTTCATTTATTCCTTCATTCATTCTATTCTATTATTTGTTTTGAGCAGAAGAAAAAACGAAACATTTTTATGTGTCCAAGGAGCTAATATCAGAGCAAATACATTAATAAATACGGGTGATCAAGACAATATAGTGATTTCCATGTACACTGGTAATAAAAAAATTAATTCAATATGTACTGCTCAAAAAGGAGTGGGAAGAAGAAATCGTATTAAATCCCACCCCCATCTCACATTTATACACCATAACACATTACTTTTGTTTCCTTAATGATAAAGTTACATTTGTTTAGAATCCTAATAATGTAAACAACTGATAGTAAACAGATAAGGAAAACTGATGTACTGTATATTACACATAGTAACTATCTAAATGATACTCTGCAGAACTTATAATGCAATACATTTCACCAATAATCACATACCAACATGGTAAACAAGGACAAGCACAAACTAACAAAAGTAAGAAAGAGTTAAGGATGGAATGGCCCAGCTCTTCACTGACATGTTCCTATTTTGACTAAGATCAGATCGGTTCTAATGCTGATCTGGAGAAGTTAATGAAGGTTTTTCTTCAAAGTATAAAACATACAGATGTAGATGTGTATGTAGGTTCTGGCATGACTTGACCAACTTACGAGGTGAACAGAGGAGAAACCTTATAGGTGGGCAAGAACACCAGCAGCAGTTACAGAACAGAAACACTGTATGAAAACGAGGATTTGGGTTTATGACTTTCATCCTAGAGAAAGAACATTCTGTAGTGTGTAAAAATGTCATACTTTCTTCTAAAATGTGGACAAAGTTTTTATGTGTAATCAGTTGCAACAAATGATAGAATACTAGTAATTACACCATGAAGGGAAATTGTGTTAGACGTTGCCGAGTTATTGCAGAATGGGCTGTTTTTGTGGGACACGCGGTTTAAGCTGGCAAAGATAATGGTATGTTTCATTTGAACTGGGAAACCAGATTTTCGATCTCTGAAGGTCAACCCAATTTCACAAACTCTAAATTCACGATTCAAGATGGCCCCACCGTGCATACATAATGAAAGCTGCTGTCCTATACTGTTTAGTAACATATACTGTATGTCTCAGTTGTGCCTCATTAAATCAGTTGTACTCACAAGTAAAATACAGTATAACTCGTAACTTCATGGGTTTTTCCTTATTCCAGACATTTTGAGGTTTTTGTTTACCTGACATGTTTCAGCGAATGGAACGCCAAAACATGTCAGGTAAAAACCTCAAAATGTCTGGAATAAGGAAAAACCCATGAAGTTATTGAGAAATTAAGACATAAAGAAATTAGTAACTCTACAGTATAACTCATTATTATTATTATTATTTTTATTATTATTATTATTATTATTATTATTATTAAGTGGTATTATTGACAATGGCTAATCTGACAAGAACTCGAATGTGCAGTAGAACAGCTAACTTGTTAATGCTCCTGCTGTAAGAACGGTTTCTTCTCCTCATCCTCCTGTGTGCTGTTTTTCTGCAGTGGGAGGGGTTATAGTCATCTTTCCCCACTCCCTGCTGTGAAGTGCGTGGTTCGTCTTTGTGGGGAATGACAAAGTCAGAGCCGAGACACCAAATATGGTCACATATACAGCACGATCGAACTTGGGATATAGATAACTGAAATGGTGTTGTGACTTTAAATGAAAAGCTCCTTGCAATGAGCTATACAAAATTGCAGTTTAAAGTTGCTCTTTCAATCCCAAAATAGCATCCTCTTTCATAAAAGCTGAGCTTTCCTCTTGAGAGTCATAGAGATGTATTAAAAAATATGTATGAGAGTGTTAAATTGTAGATCAGCTCCATCTCTCAATCCTTTTCCTGGATGCTCCTCCTCAGTCTTCAAATCTGGGAGAAGACAGTCTGCAGAAGTAAAAAATTTAATTTACTGTTCTGTCTTTGGAGCCTGTCATGTGTGAGAGAAATGACTGAAATCTCCAATTTCCCTCAAGTTATTTGAGCACTTAGTAGCTCTGCTTGGCGTTCGGAGTTGCTTCCTATGATGCAATTTGTGCAGCTGAGTCGCTCAGTAAGATTCTAGCATTAAAGTGGAAGCATACTTAAAGAGTTGGCAGTGTAACTAAAGTCTGTTTGCACTGTTTGGTCCAAACCTCCGTTCTGTCAGAATGGGACTCTCCAGGGGCCCTCGTGTTGCTCTTTGACCCTGCAATACAGAGTCGGGAGGCCAGTGGAACAAACGCTACATGCCTAAACTTCTTCTTAAAGACCAGACGTCTGGAAATGCAGCCCTGTGGACATCAAGCAGCAGAGGTTCCCTCTCTTGTCAGATCAGTTTAGCAGCAAACTAAACCCTAACGGCAGCATGTTTTTTTACACTCCCGTGCTCATGAATTTTTCAATCTGTACTGCCTAGAATATTAACTTAACCTAAACCCCTCGGAGGGTTTGGAGACGGCCTTTCTCCAACTGCATTCAGCCTACTGTGGCTGTTTAAGGCCCTGTTAATCAAATTCTGTCACTTGATTTTCTTATCACAGTTGGAAACGTAATCAGTTGGAAGGCTTTAAAGGAGGATAAGATACATTGGCCCTCTTGATGATATTTGCAGAGCAGTAACCCCCACAAGGCCCAGTGTATTCTCCCCTCACCAGAGCTGAGATGGTGCCAACCACCGCCTGTGGTAATTAAACAAACTGAGTTGGACTGAAAGATTTTGTACTGAGCCATTTCATTTCACTCTACCTAACTCCTTCCTTCCAACTGTGATTGCACATTAATGAGTTCCTGTATTCTTAGTATGTATTTTTCATGACACCATTCAGCAGAGGTGCCTGCAGTAGAAAAGTGTCATTACTCATTGTAGACCCTGTTCACAGCTGGCTGTTAGATTGCACTGAGCCCACCTCTGAGAATCTTTAAAAGCCTACAGACATGAATGTGTCGAACATCTTGTCTGATTTGGTTTATGGAGACCAAAGGAATCATCCCAGCCTGGTTTTGATATGATCTTTTAATTTCTGACAGACTAGGCACCAGACCTGATGCTGATTTGGGATGCATTTAGTAGTATCTGGTGGTTATGCCGCAAGTGTATCTGTGTTTGAGAACCTACAGAAGCTGCTAAAACATGAAACATGCACAAGGCCTTCACGAGAACCAGTGTTGGATTTGTCCATTCCAGTCGACTGTAGAAACAAGGCAACGTGACAGAAAGAAAGACACTGAAGAGAACCCACCTCCTCTGCTCATTTTATATATATATATATATATCAAACATTTGGACAAGAAATTATTCATTCATTCATTCATCTTCTATACCCGCTTTATCCTCACTAGGGTCACGGGGGTCGCATGGAGCCTATC
>JAQQZY010000012.1:25363096-25382170 GCA_030068375.1 Ostorhinchus rueppellii
CCAACCCGTAGAAATTATCTGCTTTTTGGAATTTGTGAAAAAAACTGCCCCTTGCAGAAAGAAGCAAACAAAGTCAAACAGTACCACTGTACTTGCAATTCAATGATCTGCAGTGTTCTGAAAACCTGCTAGTTTAGACAAAAGCAAGACAATTAGACACTATGTCATTTCCGTAGTAACAACTGCTTTGTTTTTTTAGAGCTGCATCGAGGTTGGAGTGTCTCTAAACAGTGACCATAAATAGTAACTTGGTTTGAGACAGACAAGAGACAATCTGAATATTTCTCAAGAGTAGAGTTATCTAAAGACACGAGCAGAACATCACATTACTGGCACATTATCTGTGGAGTCAGCTGAAGGTTAAGAGTTTTCTGCTTTTATATGACGACAATGAACACGTAACATGGTTGACTGAACCTCAAACACAGTAAATCAGAATATTGAACAGAGGAACATTGTAGGATACTTGTAGCAACTTCATTATAATTCATTTCCATGTCTCTTAGTCTGCAGGATGGGGGTTTTCTCAACGTGTCCCATGGGAAACCGATTGAGAATACCGATCGAGAGTTACTTACCATAGTTGCATTTCTGATCAAATGGCAAATATGTAAAAAGGAGTTCATCTCATCTTTTCTTGGAGCACTTCCGTTGGGTAGTATTGTTGTCACTTCTGAGTAAATCTGAACTATGACAGAAGTTCAAGAGAATATCTGACAATTATGCTGTGTTTCTTAGTGAGCTATAGCCAATAAGTTATGAGAAAACATACAAACACACACATTACACCAAGTTCTATAACTTGCCAGTGATGATTAGACACTATGAGCATTTGTAGTATTTGACTCCATTAGTCGACTTGGTCTGAACTGGCATTTATTGTTATGCTCCATGTAAAGCAGGGGTGTCAAACTCACTTTAGTTCAGGGGCCACATTCAGCTAAATTTGGTCCACAATGGGCCGCACCAGTAAAATACTAACATAACATATAATTAATGTCAACTCCAACTTTTTCTCTATGTTTTAGAGTAAAAAAAAATTATTTGAGTTCATAAAAATGCATCATTTAACCCATAATTGTGTCAGTTCCCACAGAATATTTTTCACTATTGAACAAACTATCCTTTCAAACAATGTGAACAAACTGAACAAATGAGTGTAACTTTAACAATATTACATCTCAGTTTATCATTTATACATGTATAACTTACAGATCACTGTGGTTCTTTGTATTTGTTCAGGTTATTCACATTTTTTGCAAAATTATACTTTGTTTTAATGTAAATACATGAAAATGTTTACATTAAAAAAGAGAAAAACCTGGAGATGTCATTATTTATATGTTATTATGTTAGTAGTTTGCTTTTCTGACCCACTTGAGATTGAATTGGTCTGAATGTGGAGCCTGAACTAAAAGGATTGTTAACATCTCAGTGTAATTTTTGCATTTTACAAATTCATCCCAAGGGCCAAACTGGACCCTTTGGCGGGCCGGATTTGGCCCCCGGGCCGCATGTTTGACACCTATAATGTAAAGGGTGAACATCAAAGGGTTAACCCTGTCCTTGCTGATCCACTGTCCTGTAGAACATCCACCTGGTGGCTCGCTGGCTGGGCACACTGGAGAAACTCCTCGAACAGCATGCAGAAGGAAGCCATGAAAATTTCAGAGTGTTTGTGAGCGCTGAGCCCTCATCCACCCCTGAGGGGCATATCATCCCACAGGGTATTCTGGAGAACTCCATAAAGATCACCAATGAACCACCTACTGGAATGCACGCCAACTTGCATAAGGCTCTGGACAACTTTAACCAGGTAAATCATTTCTTTTCTTCATTAGCTGTGTCAGAAATATTGATACACTTGAGTATTGCATTACTGTGTTTTATGAAAATATATTAACTCTTAAAAAGACATTTATTTTTTATTTATACACGATAAGAATCATGGCAGACAGTTCAAAAATGGCTTCCTCAATGACTCTGAAACTCACACACAACACCCATTATGACCCTGACGCCCAGGGCCACCCCCACTATGACCAACATTTAAGGTCATTAACATATGGGAAAACAACCTACACAGACCACTCCCCTACAGGTTTATAAGCCTGCTTCTCTCCCCATCAGCAACTAGAACTGAAGAAATCTCTTGGATGAGAGATGAAATGTTTTTAAAACAATAAAACTAGTCCAGTTGAACCTAGAAGAACGATGACAAATGGGAACTTACACTGACATGCTCCCATATCAGTGTTAATGATGATAAATACTGCATAATTGATCACAATTTCAAGAGTAATCAGTAAAATAAAATCAACCAAAATGCACTATTTAGATGAAAATGTATGTTTAAGTTGAGCAATGCACAGAGGGTTATCAGTACTGTCATCAATAACTTTAATGTCAAATTCATGGACTGTGTAGTCATTATTTAAAAACAACACAACCTGAATAAAATTATCTTATTAATTTTGACCATGGCCATATGGATAAGTACATTA
The DNA here is from genome assembly GCA_030068375.1 of Ostorhinchus rueppellii. Classification (NCBI taxonomy): domain Eukaryota; kingdom Metazoa; phylum Chordata; class Actinopteri; order Kurtiformes; family Apogonidae; genus Ostorhinchus; species Ostorhinchus rueppellii. The sequence goes on from JAQQZY010000012.1 coordinate 25,365,601, forward strand.
GAATATACTACCTCAATCATCAGGAAAAAGAAAAATCATTTTCTTTACCGATGCCATATGAACATTTGACCAATTGAATGAACTGTCAGTTTGGTGCAACCACGAAGTCTCCTTTTTGTTCGACTTATGGTGATTGTATACCATGTTATGACACACTGTAGTTCTACAGTGGGTAACTGCAGCAGAGACAGACAGAATCAGGCGTTCAGGAAGGCTGGCTTGGTGAAAAATTAGCAATCACTTTGTGTTTGCTTCATTTTCTTGTTTACCATGAGTGGCAGTTGAGGCAACACTCTGCAATTTTCACTCCAGATTTCTCATCAAACTGCCAATTTGCAGAAAGGTACTGACTAGCAGATGGGGATAGTCACCTTTCAGTCACCCTGGAATTGCCTCTGACCCATGACGAACAGGTAGAACTGTAGCACATGCTAACGGCAAAGGGTGTTAGCGTGGCTCCGCTCTGCAGGGAGACTGCAGTGCTATAAGAGATGACAACAGAGTCGATTTGCTTCTTTTTGTGTTTGTTATCAGCCAGACAATATCATGCTCCTGGGCCATTGCACAGCCCACGTAGTTAGAATGGATCAGTGCGCCCGCCGCAGTGGCCTCGCCCAGCTTTTCTCTACCTTATCAGTTCTCTGTCTCTATCTAAGCCCCACCATTACTTCAGTGCTTCGCTGCCGATGCATCTTCCTCCACACCATTACCTGAGCCTCCTCCCAGTCCATTTCCAGCATCCTTAGTTTGCCGATGTCTATCTGCTGATAAGTGCTACGACGTGCTTGTGAGCCCCTGCCTTTATGCAGAGCCACAAGGAGGTTCGCTGAGGTAAGAGTAGGGGGAATATTCCAGTCATGTGTACTCAGTGAAAGCTAATCAATGTTAGGCTAACTCAGTGTAATAGGCCACCCGCGTTGGCTAAAGCCAGCACTAAGCCAGAGAAATGACAGTTTCTTTACTCTTGACCTTTTCACTTGAAGCTCTGCTGCCTCTTTCCAGCCCCCAAAAAACCCACAAAAGGCATCCAGGGTGGGTTAAAGCTAACACGCCACTCAGATATGTACTGAGATATTTCTGTATATTATAGAACAGGCTTCACTGTGTTTACTGCAACTGATTAGTTTATGTCAAATTCTCAATGTATTCAGATCCACACATAGGTTGATGCGGAAATGTTAGATAGTGAAGTGGGTTTTTTTGTTGTTTTTTTTTAAACACATTAGTAAGCGCACATGTGTTTCCCAGCTATATGTCGTCTTCCCTCCTTCAGTGGCTGCATGTTGCTTCTCTCCACTCCACAGGTCATGAATAGGGAGGCTATGCGTCTCTTTCAGCTGTGTTGAGCAGAGGAGTACCGTGCAGAATATTAACTAATTCTCCAAAAGGGTGCATGCTCTAGTCAGTCTGCACTGTACTTGTGTGTATGTGCATATGCATCGTTGGCATCAGCTCCCCAGGGCACTGCTGCAGGGGGAAGTGAAAGGGCTTCACCATGACACATGCACGAATAAAGAGAATTTAGCCCTCCTGTTTCCATAGGGGTTATTGGCATACTTATTTAACTGTCTCCCTCCCCTGAGATTACAATGCCATTTACGTCCAGTTTTTTTTTCTTCTTTTTTTTTTTTTTATTTGCCTGTCTGGAATAATGAGCCCATGAGACGGCTGGAGGCTGAAAGCATCTGACAGTTTGTGACAATTAAAAGGGAATCTCATCGTTGGGTTTATTGCAATCTAGTCCTCTCATTGTCTTATCTGTTACTGCGTCGCACTGCTGGGGACTTGACTGAATAAAACAAATCACAGGGTTTTCTGCCACAACTTTTTACCTGTAACATTCCGGCGAGGCTGCTTTAATACGACCCTGCAGTTTAGGAGGCGGTGGATTTAATCTCATAAATGGATCTTTTGTTCTTCATTTCTTTCTGCCAGTAGTGTTTTCAGGTTTTCTTTCCCTAACAGAGGCATGAGGCAATTAAGTTCAATTACTTTGGTACTATACTTAAGTAGACTTTTCAGTAGTGATGCACTGATACTAATAGTTAAAAATAAACTTTTCGCTCACAGCCAATGCCAACACTGATACTTAGTGCTAGCGCTTTAAACTCACACCATAATTTAGCACACAACACAAGTGACACAATCTAACAACTCCTCAATAACATATTGAACCGGACTTAGCACGACTGAAAGTGAACAAAATGGAGTGTGACTGCAGTCAGATTCTGTGGCTGGGATGTTACTATTGTACAATCAGAGTATCAGACTCTTATTTACCATCTGTAAATAAGACGCTGTTCAGTAGATGACTGCATAAGTAACTTTGGTTTTATTTCGAGGAATTAATTACTTATAGTTTAGTTTTATGCTTAGTTTGAATTTCTCCGGTGTTTCTAGAATGAGGAAAGCTTTGACAATACTTTACATTTTATTGTTTATTAATTATCCCACACTAGGCAAAACACCATGAACCATCAGCACAGCAGAGCTCAGACACAAAAGTGACAAAACAAAAATGAATTTACCTGCTGTTTTATATTTTATGTTACTTCATGCTGTGTTTATAGTGCCGTTTTTATTTGGTTTTCATGTTGTTAACAAAACTATTTGTTCATCACTAGTTTTGGCTTTTAGTCACAGTTTTCATCATCTATGATCATGGTGATAGCTTCATCAGTCCCATTTTCAGGAAAATGAGCATCCTGGGCAAATTTGTTCAGATTTGAAATAAATGCTCCCTTGGACTCCAATAGGAGTAAATGTCAAATGTATATATGACATGTAATAGTATTTTATACCCTAGCAGTCAAATGTCAACTTCACTGAGACATTATATTCTGCAACAACACTTTTCTAAATATTATTACCCCGCCTCCCGAAAGGGAGGCAAGGGGTATGGGTTTCGGTTCAGTTTGTTTGTTTGGTAACACTCTAGCAGCAAAACTATTGGTTGAATTTATACCAGATTGGGTTTATAGATTGCCAGTGACTCAGAGTAGGTATCATTACATTTTCGGAACAGTAGGTCAAAGTTAAAACTCTTTATGAAATTTTTATAATTTTTTTCCCCCCATTCACTTATAATGGGCAAAATTTCACATGTGTGCAACGGCAAAACTATTTGCTGAATTCATACTAAATTGTGTTTATAGATTGCCAGTGACCCCATAATAAATGTGGTTACATTTTGGGAAAAGTTGGTCAAAGTTACAATTTTTTTTTATGAATTTTTAAAATCTTTATTTCTCCCATTTTCTTATAATGGGCGAAATTCCAAATGTCTTTAAAAACAGTAATTTTGTTTCATTTTACTTCAAACATGGGAAATATACAGAGAGGCAATTGATATGCTGACATCAGCACATGCATAGACATGATGACATCAGCTGACAAAATAAGCTACGATATGTACGAGGGGGCAGATTTGTTGTACTATTTCTCACTATAATACCCAAATGTGACATTGTAAAGGAGTGTTATATTAGGTGAACTGGTTAACTTAACCTTTCCACTTTTAAACCATGCTCACTGTACAGATTATATAAACTGCTGGGTTGAACATGTGTGAAGCAGCCACATGGTAGAAGATGTAGCCACATGGGAACTACAGCCTTGATGTATTTGGGACTTTTTTGTTTACCAGGACACACTGGAAATGTGCGCACGGGAAAATGAGTTCAAGAGCATTCTGTTTGCCTTGTGCTACTTCCATGCGGTGGTGGCAGAGAGGAGAAAGTTTGGTCCTCAGGGCTGGAACAGATCATACCCCTTCAACACTGGGGACCTCACCATTTCTATCAACGTCCTCTACAACTACCTAGAAGCCAATTCTAAGGTGTGTCTTTGCATGTTTCTGTTTTTCTTTTACTCCTGGGCAGGGCATTCCAAAGCCTGCTATTTGTAGTCTTAATTAACACATCTGACCTCAGCTAAACACCACAGGCCACCCTCTGGCAAAGCAACATGCTCTCTGTCTCTGATTCCTAGGTGCCGTATGACGACCTGCGCTACCTTTTCGGTGAGATCATGTATGGGGGTCACATCACGGATGACTGGGACCGCCGTCTGTGTCGGACCTACCTGGAGGAGTTTATCAAACCCGAGATGATGGAAGGGGAGCTGTATCTAGCTCCTGGTTTCCCATTGCCAGGAAACATGGACTATAACAGCTATCACCAGGTAGGTCACTCTGGACTTTAGACCAAAAGAAGTAAAAAGATACGAGACAGAGTATAATGTAGGAAAAAAGGGTGAAATCACATTTTGGTAAGAGAAAACCACACCTTTTAGAGTTCCCTTGGTGTTTTCTAACAAATTAACAGTGATAGCATCATTGAATCACTATAATTAAAAAGACTCTCTATCACCCTTGCTACTCTGTGTACAGCGCAGTTATAGAATCCAATGCTAAATCAATAACAGTTCCCATATGGGTCCCTGGGACATAACAGATTGTTGTTTCAGTTATATAAATATTTCTCAGAGGTGGAGCTGCACTGTGGGAGGAAAAAGACTTTGCCAGTTTGTCTTATTGGCAAACTCGAACGTTTAGCAAACTCAGATTAGAAAGTTGTCTTGCTGCGGAAGTTGAAGGGAAAAAGGTTCGAAGTGAAAAGGAGAGCAAGACGAGTCATCAAATTGAAACCACAAGAAATTTGCCACAACTCAATGATCGTATTTTCAGGCCATGGCAGGGTCAACCACCTGAATTTATGACCACCTGTATTCACATGTGACCTATTTGGAGACGAATAATGACTTACAATCACGTGGTCTTTCCATTTCTTACTGGGTTTTCTAGGGGCTCTTCTTAACTTTGCTGCTCTTTTGTATCTCACATGTAAATTTCATCAGAAGAGCTCTAGAACATGCCAACAAACATACCATCACTTATTTGAAACAGACAGACCTTCTGTGCCTCTACTTGTTTCACAAAGAGATTGGATTACACATTTGTGCTGATAATAATCAAACATTTTTTAACTTTGCAAACAATCTGGATGGTTTCCCTGTTTTACTATCTCCACACTAATACAGTTTCATTAGCGACTAAATAGTTTTGCATTTTGTTTTATTATAATGATCCTAATAATCATTAAGTTCATCAACAAAAGGATTTATCTGAAGGAAAGATGTAAGGTTTGTTAGTAATATGATTTTTTTTTTTAACAACATTTTGAAATTGATGCCAATGTGTATTTATCTTAAAGTGGAACACCACTGTGAGTTGTACTTTAAGATTCTCTGTTTATTGAAAAAAAGTAAACTTTAAGGATTTAGAAAGCCAGTCAACAAATCCATGGTGACACCACAGTGACTGCACCCCCTTCTCTCATATAAAAGGGATTATACTCAGACAGGTGTAATTTATTTTTTTATTTTTTAAGCCCATTCTTAGGTATAACTATATATTTATGGCATCTTCATTATGGTGAGGATTCAAACTACAAATAAATCAAGTATAACAACCATGTTAGTGGTAGAGGAGGTATAGGCCTATTATGGTGGCGATATAGAGGAATTATCTATGCCTAAATTCTACCATTTTATCCATTTGGTTCCAGAAAGTCAAAATGAGGCTTCTGATATTGCGCTTAATGGATACTAGAACAGCCTATGACATTGAAGCATCAGACACTACATTGTACCGCCAACAAAAAGCTTGACATTAACTGTTAGTAAAGTTACAGACAGACTCACGCTGACATAATCAGACATTGCCAGTGGAAAGTCTGAAAGTACAGACTGTATCACCAGGCGTCTACCACCGTGTGCGCATAAAAGTGTCAACTTCTGGTGTTACAGATGGGACCCCTGAGCTTCGAGCTAGGAGGTCAGTGTGTGAAATACTGAGGCACTCTGCTGTTCAGTTACTTGTACATTTTAACATCCTTCCAACTGACATACTGTATATTTTCCATACAGTATATCTCCATTAATCATATTGACTTGATGAAGTCTGACTTGCTTCAGAGAACTGACACCAGGCTTGACAGCTGCTGGCCCCATAACGTTCTGGTTCAGCTCAGTCTACTTCATCCTGCTTGTTACATCTTGTTATTTATCATAAATCTTGATTGAACTCATGAAATCAGAAATAAGCATGTTGTTGGTGCAGCTCTCTATGAAAAGGTGTAGACATCATTAAGAACTTTCAGAAAAGAATAAATAAGCTGGGCCTAGCATATTGCAGTACTTCAGTTTGGAATGTGAATGGAAGACTCTATTTTTTCATTGCATGACAGCAGGAAGCAGCTTCACTGGTGTCCCTTAAGAAAAAGTGACAACTGCCAACATTCATATGAATAACACTGTTTCAGGAAATGTGTGTTGGTTCTTGCAGACAGTCCAGATTTTCCTCATGAGGTCCCTTGGGCCCCAGAGGGAGTGGGGAGTACAACTTGTATTTATTTTTTTCTTCACTCTTGGAGCTGCACAGTGGGCACATCCTGGCTGTCATAGTGGCTCCGGTGGGAAGGGCCAGAGCGTTTTACATTTGGCTGTCACCACACAGCCAAGCTGAGAGCTGAACGGTTGAGATTTGGCCGAAGAGCAAGGGCTGTGAAGGCCTGTGGGTCCCCGGGGGTCTGTTAGGCCATCGCCTCCCTCACAGCCATCTGGAGCAAACTTACTGTATATTTAGGATAGCTGAAGTCTGTGATAGGCACTGAGGAGTTAGTGACTCAGCAGTTTTACTTTTTCTTTCAACAACATACAGGTGTACGCAATCAGAAAAAAGGAAGTCAGCAAGCAGGGAGATCAAACAAGCTGACTACAAAGTGTTTCTGAATTAAAGGCCAATGTATTTTCCATCAAAACTTTCATCAGTGCATTATGATTAGAGGAGCTTTTTTATTTAACATAAGTGCCCCACAAAAAGCACCCTTTTTCAGTTGAGGTTCCACTTTCATCTGCACTAACTTAAAAGGATATTGATATTCATTATGAACCAGCAGATGGAAAATGTCACATTTCCTTCCCCTTGTTATGGTCGTTAGCAGTCTGTCAATTGATCCTGAGTGTCTGAATCTCACCCAGAACGAGCTCATCATTTATATGGTTCCAGTCTTTTGTCAGCATTCCTTTAGAAGAAACACCTGACGGACATCTTGCTCTGGGACTAATTTGAGTTGCCTATCTGTAAAACTAATCGCGGAATACGTACGAATATTTTCTTCTGGAGAACAAAAGGGTTAAAATGTCACTGCTTCACTTGTCATACCCAAGTATTTCACATGGGGTTTTGCACAGGATTTTTGACATTGCCGACTTCCATTAAATACTTATTTTATGTCCCTTCCAAAGGATTACAACAGTGACAGTCATGTATTTCTCATTCTTGGTGTCCACATGGTAGGCAACAGCATCTAAAAGGCAAACAATTTAGCACCTAATGTACTGCGGGCAATGGAAAAGCATCACAAAAGTGTAAATATCAACATTTTATTGATATATTTTTAAATATATCTAAAGAAAAAACACTGAGATCAATAACAGAATTCTGTCAGCATTTACCATTTGCATATGTTCATGTGCTTTAACGCTAGATTGTGCTGAAATCTGCTGAGAGTGGCTGTTTGAAGACGTATACTAATACCATTTGTAAATTATCTGTTGAACCTGTGGAGGAATAGGAAGAGGGAATGAGTTCCTGCTGCACATAGAAATACGTGTACAGGCTTTCATCATGGATGTAGTCAACAGAGATCGTTGATAGAAGTGTCAACAAAGGACCTATGTAAGAACAGTAAATATGTAATAATGTAATGATTTTTCACCTCATTATGTAATAATACAGCATTTTGTAATACCATGACACTTTTTGTAATAAAATTCTTGAAAATATTTTGTAATAAATGTTGCTGCATTTTGTAATAACCTATTACATATTGCAACAGTTATTACAAAATGCAAGTGAAGCACTTTTTTTTTTTTAAGAAAATGTGATAATTTGGTGCATTATGTAATAAACCATCAACAAAAGAATGAAACTGATACCTTAATTGGAAACACCATCACACTACCAGAACATTAAGTATTCCAGCTTAATTATTATTAATTGTTAGGGCAGCCTTGGCTCAGGTGGTAGAGTGGGTCGTCCAATCACCGAAGGGTTGGTGGTTCAAATCCCGCTCTGTCCTAGTCAGTCCGTTGTGTTCTTGGGCATCCATGTATGAATGCATATAAATGTTTGGTGGTGGCCGGAGGGGCCGTAGACATGAATTGGCAGCCATACTTCTTTCTATCAGTCTACCCTAGGGCAGCTGTGGTTACAAATATAGTTTACCACCATGAGAGGGAGAATGTGAGAGCGAATGAATAATGGATCAATAATGTAAAGCGCTTTGGGTGACTTGAAAAGCGCTATAAAAATCGAATTCATTATTATTATTATTTAAAATAAACGAAGAGGATGTTTCATTGGTCAAACCTAAATCAAATGTTCCTGTAATTGTATTCGTTATAATGGAGAATGTGTTTGCAAGCTAGAATTAAGTATCACTGACAAAATGCAGCAAAATTAGTTACAAAATACATTCAAGAATTTTATTACAAAATATGACATTATTGCATACTGAGGTGAAAAATTATCGTATTATTACATATTCCACCATAATTCCATAATGCGGTGCGACACCTTCCACCACCACAAACCTAACATAAGCACACAAGCACACCTTTAACTGAAAATGAACACCCATGACCCATTTCTGAAGACCAGCTTTCTGACGGTTTCCTCAGACAAGGCTGTGAATACCACAAAAACATTTGTATTTACTGTTAGCATGTGAACGTTGGCTTTTAACAGAGATGCAGATGATTAAATGTCACTACTTTTTGGATTTACCCGATCAAACGAAATTAAATGTCTGTGTCACGTTAGGACATTATAATTATTTGTGTGAATTTAAATGTCTGTGCCATAAGCTGACTCCATTTCTTTTTTTAATTTTTTTTTTTTTTTTTTTTTTTTTTTTTTTACAATTTTTAGTTATTTCTCATTTTAACAGTCTAATACAATTTCCTCAGGTTGAGGAACAAAAGAACAGAAAAACAAACAAATGAAAAGAACAGCCCGTGTTGGTGTCAGAATATTTTAAGGTCCATTAACAGATACATTTCTCCCTGAATGTCAGCCATTTTCCCCAGTTTTTCATAAATAGATTTTCTTTTAATTTCAGTTTATACGTAAGATGTTCCAGGACAAGTTTATCATCTCGGATTGAAAGCCACTGTTTATAAGACGGAGCATGAGTCTTAAGCCAGTCCTTTGTTATGGCCTTCTTCCCGGCCACCAGGAGGATCCGTCATCTTTATGCACTGATTTTTCCAAATGTTTGAGGTACAGAACAAGACAGGAGTTTGGGATTGCATTTCCCAACACATCTCAGAGAGCTGAGTGAACCCTCCCCCCCGAATGGTTGAATATTTGTACATTTTCAGAACGTGTGTGTGTGATCTGAATCCATGTCATTACATATTGGCTGTTGATTATTCAGTTGTTTACTTTTAATTTTAGGTGTGATGAAATAATAAATTAGATTTTTTCCAATTAAATTCTCTCCCTTTAGGTGATTGTGATGTTGACTGGTGTGTTAGCTGACTCCATTTCTAAGTGAGCAGTAGCTAATGTCATAAAGATACATGTTTTATTGTCGACGTTGGGTGAAAGAAAAAAGTCAGACTTTAATTTCCCCTCTTCCAAGTACATCGATGACACCCTCCCCGCCGAGTCGCCCTACCTTTACGGCCTCCATCCCAACGCTGAGATCGGCTTCCTCACACAGACTTCAGAGAAGCTTTTCCGCACGGTGCTGGAGATGCAGCCCAGAGACGGAGGGGGCGGCGAGGGCGGTGGGACGACACGCGAGGAAAAGGTAAAGAAGGCAACTCAAACTGTGAATCTGGAGATATTCGAGAGTTTAGCACCTTAACATCAGGGATTCAGCCTGTGATGTGGGGAGATAAAGGCATTTGATGAGGTTAAGGTCAGTCGATTTATCCCACATCAAACTGAGAAAAACATTTCTTTATGGCTTTATATGTTGAAACACGGGGTTTGAGCAAACTGTAACACAAAAATAGAAGCACTTTATTGTTTTTAGGAGCATAAATACAGTATGATTGAGTATCAAAATGCCTCTGCAGTAGCATATGGTGCCAAAGAACAGAAAGGAAAAGGCTTCAGTCAACAACTATTCCATTAATGATCACTCTTGTTAGCATATTGTGATTATTATCTGCTCATGTCTGTAAAATGTTAACTGTTTATTATGATAAAGAAAACACAGTATGTATAGAAAGGGGCGCTTCAGAGGCTCTGTAGTTACCGTGGAAACACCGTCATCTTCTACAACATTGATTTGCCAGTAAAACCCATAGAGTTGGATCAATCACAGTGGATGGGCACACTGGGTTTATGTTACACTTGATAGATTTTACTGGAAAAAAAACCAACTTTTTCTTCCATTTTCTCTGTTTTTGCTATAACTCTCAACTTTCATCTGAAATTCTATGAACATCTACATCACAGGTGTCAAACTCTGATCCTTGAGGGCCAGTATCCTGCCTGTTTTAGATATTTTCCTCTTCCAGCACATCTGGTTCAATTAATGATCAGCCCCTCATCGTACTCTGCAGAAGCCTGATAATGATGTAATGGCTTCCAGGTGTGATGGAAGAGGGAACTGTCTAAAACATGCAGGATACCGGCCCTCGAGGACTGGAGTTTGACACCCCTGATCTACATGATCAGTGAATTAACTCTTTGATGCATAAGTTATGAAAACCTTTGTCAAGTTTTGTTGTCCTTAGTGTTTTTATTCCTCTTTAGGCATGAAAAAATAATCTGATTCACCTTTTTTGAATGAAACTTTTTTTATGGAGTTGCAAAAATGTCCTCATTTGTACACCATGCGTTTAATTTTTGAAACAATATCAGACAGTGATAGACTTGAATATTTTAATGCAGATAATATGATGTTTTCTCTCATTTTTGCATACTCTACTTCTACTCTCATACTAGTTATGACTCACTTCATGGAGATAATATGCCAAAAAAAAAATCCTGCTGTTAATTACAGTCTAAAAACTAGAAAAGCACTCAGAGAGCGCAGACCTCCGCTAAGATAGTGTTTTTATTTTTTTTAAGGTAGTGTTTGTGTTTTTTTAAGGTAGTGTTTGTACTTTTTTTATTTTAAGGTAGTGTTTGTATTTTTATTTTTTTAAGGTAGTGTTAGTACTTTCCTCCATTAGATGGCGGTGAATGACCTCGTGCAATTCTGTGCCACCATGCCCTATCTCACAATGATAAAGAATCCTTTAAAAAGTTCCTGGATCCAAATTGTGATTCAAAACGCCTCCAAAATGTTATCTCTTCGTTGACCCAGAGTGGACATATCCTGAAAATTTCATCAAAACCCGTCCATAACTTTTTGAGTTATGTTGCTAAAAAACAATGTTGGATGGTAACAAACAAACAAACAAACGCACAGTAAAACATAACCTCCTTGGCGGAGGTAACAACTAGTACTTGATTTACACTCAAACATGTTACTGTAGATCAGGTTAATGTAGAACAGCAAAGTTACAGTAATGGTATGAATGACAGTGTATGAGATCATGCATGAGTGTCCACTGTGTTGGCTGATATGGAACTAAAACAACAAAACCCATGAATATAGAAGAAAACAGCTGGAGAATACATGTCCACTGTGGTGACCACTGTGCATCAAAGGGTTAAATATAGGAAAATACATGATTTTCATTGAAAAACGCAAAACAGCAGAAGGTAGTATTATAAATAAATGGTGATAAATCACTTATAATAACAAAAGTTAAATATAGTGAAAAACAAAATATTTTGGAACTGCCATAAAAGTTACACCGGGTCCTTCTGGGTTCAGTGTGACTTTGTTAAGATGGAGGCGTGGGTAGGTCATTGAAGTAAAAGAATTGGATTTGAAAAATTCCTGTGGAAAACCAAAGCCTGTTCTCCACATCTGTTGAACTAAACTCCAAACAAGAGCTCCACATCTTAAATGTATGATGACAACAGGTGACATTTCTGTAGCTGCTGCACACTGAATTGAAAATAAATTGCAGGCCAACTGTTTGGGCCTGTGACAGCATAGAGGGTGATTTTAACAGGGATGGCATTTTGTGCTGCATTTTCTGCTTCAGTGCTGCTCTGAAATAAAACTTATTTGAGTGTAAAAGCTCAAACAAATACTCAGTCATAGAGATGGTATGCTTTGCACACGCTCTCAATAGAACCAGTGTCACTTTTTTAATATCATAAATCAGGCTCTTGCTGTTCTGAGTGTTAGCTTTGTTAAAAAGTCATTTATGCTTACTGTTGCTTGAAACATGCTGCAAGTGTGATTCATGTTGCATGACCTTTCTTTGTATTACCATAAACAGCCTGAATTGTAAAAAATTTAATAGGAGCCTGTTTATGTTTAATCTTGTGAATGATGAGGTTCTTTTTAAGCCTCCATTAAAACACTGTTACTTGGAGAATTCAGTGTGCAAAGCAAATGTAGGAGACACTCGATCATCTGGGCAGGCTGCAGCACTACATTTTTTTTCTATATATGCTTTCATATTCCTTTAATTTAGGTCAAAAAAACTACCTTTTCTGTGAAGGAACTGAAGTACCATTCCACAAAATGATTCATAAAGTGAGAATTAATGTGATCAGACTACTTGAGATAAAAAACAAAACAAAACTCATAAATAGATGAAACCGATAAAAACTTTAAACTTGAAAGAGTCTGAACTTCTGAATAAGAACTCTATTCAAATGCAGCCGAGAACAGGTGGGTCTGTAGTAAACCGTTCACTCAGTCATTTACAAATGGACGACTGAAGCAGGCAAACAACTGCAGAATAAAACGGCCTACAAATGCCACTCAGATGCATCAATTAATAAAACCAAAAGAGGACTCCTGAGTCAGAGTTTTAACAGCTTATTTACTGTCCTGAAACTAAATGAAAAAGCAACTCCAGGCATATTCTAATTTGCCTTCACTGTCTAAAACGAACAAAGCGAAATTACAACTGGGACAAGCCTGTGAAAAACAGAACAGTCTAAATATATAAGAAACTATGTGCTGTGGTCCAGAATACTGGGTCCAGTTTCTGGGAGTTAAACACTGTCTGATTAGTTCATGAAACTGGGTCACTCATCCAATCAGTGTGCAGGGTAGGCGGGGCTGGAGGTGAGCCAGGCCACCGATTAGTGAAGTCGGGCTGGTATGGTCAACTTTCAATTCAGTTCAATTAAAAAAAAACAAAAAAAACAACTTTATTTGTCCCCAAGGGGCAATTCAAGGGACACAGAGCAGCCTGTCAAGCAAAGAGTAAAGGATGAAGCAGGATGGCACAATAAATAATGAAATACAAAAATAACTGAGAAAAAAAACCCAAAACGTGTAACAGTGCAAAAAAAAAAAAAAATGTTAGAGAAGTAAATTAAAAAAACAACTGTGGAATGATATGGAACAAAGCTATTGAACCATTACTGAAGGCGGTCATCATTAAAGTGCAGCAGGTTAATATTAACAAAAAATCATATAAGTACATGATGTTTGATTGAAATCCCTGACAAATACTGTGCTATAACTTTGCATATCAAACCGATGACAGAAAACTGTGGTTGTGAATTTTAACCAAATTCTCAGAAAATGAGCACAAGAAAAAGCTAATGTATGTATTTTATCTAAAAATGCGACATAAACAATAGCTGGTTGATCATTATGATCATTTTAGTGGTTTAAAACATTGGTATTTGCGTAGTAGTTATTATGTACAGTAGAATCCTACCTCAGCTGTTTTATCTTAAAGAAGATGCTTTTAGCTTTTGTCTCTGAACCAAAGCGCTGGTCTCCGTCATACAGGGATGTATAGACTCTTCCACTATTTATCTTGTGTTGTTACACCATGTTTTCCATTTGGCCCAAGCATAAGAATACATACACACACACACACACACACACACGTTTTTGTAATTTTGGTATTTTCACACAAAAATACAAATGCAAAGTAAAAGAGTTAGAATGAAACACACATTTTTGCATTAGTATTGATCTCAGAGAGCATGTTTTAATTCTACTTTTAGAGAAAACAGAGGGTTCATTCCCACTTACAGGTAAACTCTGTAGTGGCTGCTCATAACGAAGATATGCAGGAAGGAACAAAAGAATATGAACTCAGTTGCAGCCTCGTATAAAGTCATAAATGGGATACTGTGTGCATGTTGATATGACAAACGCCTCTGTTTTCATTGTGTTCTGGTGTTTTCAGTATTCTGTTTGTGTTGCACAGATGCTATGTTGTTGCAATAGGTGTAGATGACAGATTAAGTTAAGGTCCTTCTGTTGCTTCTCTGTGATCAGTCTTTTTTAGATACAGCCTAGAAGTGACTGCTGCTTAGTTTTTAAAAGCCAGTTTTATTCAGTAGTCGAACATCACGAACAGAACACTTTTATTGTAAATTCAGCTCAATTCAAAAACTTTATTACTATTTATCTCAGTTGTTATAGATGATGCAGTATGTTTGCATGAGTAATGTCCTGTTGAGCGTAAAATAAACTACCGTAACATGACCTGTAATCTTCTCTTGTTACCTGATCAACAGGGGAAAATTCTAGCAAAAATGTTCTTTGCACTTTTATCATTATTGTTTAGATCCTTTCAAATTATCACTGTTTGATTGTTGATTTGATTTCTCTATCTTCATTTAATTATGGAATAAGTAGTACCAGGCACAACAAACCCCGCCCCTTGTATGTTTTGTAGCTTATTTCGACGTCGATCCAGCTCACGCCATCATCTATATGTGTTCTGATGTCAGCATATCACTTGCCTCTATATATATATGCCAAGTTTGAAGTAAATGGAAACAAAATTGATGTTTCTATAGACGTTAGAAATATCATATGAATGCAACAAATAGTTTTGCTGCTACAGACATTTGAAATTTCACCCATTTTAAATAAACGGGGAAAAAAAAAGATTTTAATAAGTCATAAAAAATTTGAACTTTGACCTACTGTTCCTAAAATGTAATGAGATTCTGGGTCACTGGCAATCTATAAACCCAGTTTGGTATGAATGCAACCAATAGGTTTCTGCTAGAGGGTTAACAAACAAACAAACAAACAAACCAAAAACAGTACCCCTTACCTACGCTTCGGGGGCGGGGTAAAAATGGTAAACACCTTTCACACTGAGTTTAATCATGAATTTTAAGCTCCCCCTAAGTCTCTTGAGGTTGATGCTAATCTGAGCAAAATGTGTGTGTGCTCTGGAGGAACCCATTTCCATGGTAACTCAGGTCACGTTTATTAAACCTTCTTTATGAAACATGTGAACTCGGTTTAAGAGGTAATCTCACTTCTTCTGATATGAAGCACCTTGGCTACCTCATGCTGTGCTCTGTTTACGTGTGTGTATATGTGACCTTTTTGACTCAGAGGCCTGGATGCTCCTTCCTTAACAGATGAAAGACACAGAGTTTACCAACAAGGCCCACTTAGTATTCAATGTGCTCGGTAGCTGCCAAACCCAGATCAGATATTTGAACTGAAAAATCCATAGATATGATGACCTCATATCCTTTGTTCGGCACCTAATCCGTTGATTGATCGCTAATGCTGGTTGCCTTGGGAAAATGTTGACACAGACATTAGCTTTCATCACTTACCCACAAAAATATGATGTGAGCATTGATTTTCTGGAGGGATTAGACTGTTATTGAAAACAAAGAGCTGCCGTTGCAAAATATATCTTCATGAATATTTATGGAACTGTCTATTTCAAACCGTATTCGTTTCTCAGGCTGTCAGCGTCTTTTAAATCAGGGAGTAGTTGCTTGTCTTGACTATCTTTAATTGAAAAACCAGGGTGATCTTAAGGAGCAGGGCTATGTTGATCCTCTGTGGATTGAATTATTTTACTGTCACCTGTACTCATTCATTCTTGTTGCTTCCCTCACACATGATCAGGTGCGTGCGGTGCTGGAGGAGATCATGGAGAAACTCCCGGAGGAGTTCAACATGGTCGAGCTGCTGGGGAAGGCGGAGGACAGGACTCCTTACCAGGTGGTGGCGCTACAGGAATGTGAGCGCATGAATATGCTCACTCAAGAGATAAGACGCTCCCTTCGCGAGCTCAACCTGGGACTAAAGGTGAGGAGAGTAGAACCGAAGCCAAGGCTGACGATGTTTGTGTCAGTATCACTAATTACTACAATAAATGTCAAATCGGTTTGACGTTTAAAGGCTGATTGCTGGTCATGAGTGAAAGGTGAAGAAAGCAGACAGTTATTAGTGGATTTAACCCATAAAGACCCAAACAGCCACTGGTGACCTCTGATGTCAAATGTCTACTGTCTTCTGAACCACTGAACCTATCAATACATGTAAATAATTTCGGTAAAAAGCAGTTTGTTGTCTTTTTATGGTCATCAGACATGACCCATTTGGATGTTCAGAGGCTCTGTAGTTACCATGGAAACACCGTCATCTTCTACAACATTGATTCATCAGTAAAACCCATGGAG
>JAQQZY010000012.1:25389320-25400860 GCA_030068375.1 Ostorhinchus rueppellii
GTCCACAGTCTGGGACCAGCAGCAGCTAAAGCCCGATCTCCTCGGAGCTTGGACCTTGTTCTGGGCACCTTCAAAAGTAGCTGATCAACTGACCTGAGAGAGAGACCGGAGTATATGTACGAAGGAGCTCAGAGAGGAAGGGCGGTGCAAGACCATGGAGGGATTTAAAAACAAATACAAGTATTTTAAACTGGATTCTAAAATGGACAGGCAGCCGATGGAGCGAGTGTAAAATCAGAGAAATGTGTAGAATAAATGTATTGTCATTGCACATGTGCTCATGTTTACAAGTGCCAGTTATAAGACATGCAGCCGCTCTTTGAACTCTTTGAACACTATTTATAGGCATTCATACACCAGTGTGGGCGACACTAGAGGCAAGATGGGTGAAGTGTCTTACCCAAGGACACAGTGGCACACGACTAAGACAGAGCAGGATTCAAATCGCCAACCCTTCAGTTATTGGACGACCTGCTCTCCCTCCTGAGCCATGGCTGCCCCACATTATATATTTATGCAAGATTGCTCTGTAATAGAATGCTTGCAAAAATCAATCATGTATCCATGAAATGACATGGCATTGGTTCTGATTAACCCATAAAGACCCAAACATCCAAAATCATCTACTGATGTCAACTGTTTAATACCTGTTCTATCCACTCATTTTATTAGTACATGTAAATAATTGGTGTAAAATGCAGTTATTCGTCTTTTCATGATCATCAGATATGACCCATTTGGATGTTCAGAGGCTCAGTAGTTACCATGGAAACACCGTCATATTCTACAACATTAATTCATCAGTAAAACCCATGGAGTTGGACTTGTTTAGCTGATGATAGATTTTACTGAAAAAGTCACTTTTCCTTCAGTTTTCTCTGTTTTTGATGTACGTAATAACCCTTAACTTTAATCTGAGCTTTAATGAACATCTACATGATCAGTGAATTAAATTTAACAAAAAAGACCTGGTTTTCACTGGAAAAAAATGTAAAATACAGAAGATATTATAATGAATGGTGATAAATCAATTAAGAAAAATGTTAATTTGAGAGAAAAAATTATTTGGGAGCTGCCATAATAATAGCACAGGGTTTTTATGGGTTAAATACCTCAAATAAGGTCTGCATTTCACACAGGCTTAATAGTTTTCACCCATAAATTCATTCATTCATTGACAGTTTTCATGCCTTATAAAGCATGTGGAACTGCCTTAATGCGACACCACAGAGGTAGTCAGAAACATGTGCTTCGTAAATAAAGTTTCACTTGTGTGACTTTTGTGTGAACCCCTTCAGGGAGAGCTAACTATGACCGGTGACATGGAGAACCTCCAGAACGCCATTTTCCTGGACCTGGTACCAGACAGCTGGACCAAGCGGGCCTACCCGTCCATGTCAGGCCTGGCCCTGTGGTTCACTGATCTGTTGTCTAGAATCAAAGAGCTGGAAGCCTGGTCCACAGACTTCGTGTTACCCTCTGTCGTATGGCTGGCAGGCTTCTTCAACCCTCAGTCCTTCCTCACAGCGATCATGCAGGCCATGGCCCGAAGGTACTGAACCATGGGATGTGTTTACATGACAACATCAAACAACCAGATCTAATGACAGCGCTCGGTGTGATCCAGAAAATCTCTGTTTGTCTGACAGGAACGAGTGGCCTCTGGACAGCATGTGTCTGCAGTGTGACGTTACCAAAAAGAACCGCGAGGACTTCAGTTCACCGCCTCGTGAAGGGGCGTACGTACACGGACTGTACATGGAGGGTGCACGGTGGGACACACAGGTGAAGAACTTAAATATGGAATATTTCCACTTTTCAAGACCTATATTGTTCTATAGCAGTGACTACTGAATTCATATCAGATTGGCTTTTTTATTTTATTTTTTTTTATTTTGAATATAAAAAAAGAAAACGACAAGGAAATTTGTTTTTTTTTTTTTAAATAATTAAAAAAAAAACATTCAAAAAGGTGTGGGAGGCAATACAACTTACATTCTCCTCCCCCCTTTCCTTCTCTTTTTCTGCTGATCAAAAAGTCTCATGTCAGTTCCTCAAAGTACCTTAAAAAATCTCACACGTTTTGTCTCAAGTTTTCAAATTCAGAAAAACATGTTAAATTTAACAACCTGTTCAGTTGGTTACCTGTCAGTGCCTTCACATGCCTTTTACTAAGTTACTTTTCACACTACTCAGAGCTATTTACATAACATGACTATGAATTATGCTGTAAATATGTTTTATACCTTATTCATGTCAAATCGTTGACAATAACAGTGAAACTCCAACTTCCACGATCACTTGATACTTTATACTTAATATCAGGATAAAAATATGATTAAAGATTACACTTATACTTATATATACTAATTTTCATAACACATGAATAATGGTGAATTTTAACTACTGTATATGAATTGTCTTATTTATTTATTTTTATTTAACCATTATTTTACCAGGTAGGTCCATTTAGAACCAGGCCAAGAGGCAGCGTCGTGGGCAGATAAGAAAGAAAAATAAAGTATTAATAATTAAGTAAAAAGTTGTCATCCCATATAAGTTAGAATTATAATATTATTACTTTTTTAAAATCAAATTTATTACTACTTTTTTCATAATATTTCAACATTTTTTCCTCATAATTCTGTCTTGTCTCTGCTCTTCCTTCTTCATGTATCATGTTTATCTGAAGCCGGTTTTTACATCTACTTCCTTCTGTTTAATGCGTAGAATGAATCACTTATATGTTTACCTTTGTGCTATTTTATTGGACTTGATGACATTTTAACCCTCAGGCTTCTTCACCATCAATAACCAGTAGGACAAAAGCTTCATGTTACACAGGTCACATTTCCTGAAGGTTAGAGTGTCATACAATATATGGTTAAGAAGGTCAAAGGTCAAACTTCAACATGTAATAAGAGGAGCTACAACTATCAAATTCCATGTATACTTCTTTAATTAAATCTCTCTCAAAAATCCCTTTTTGATAACTATAATATGTATGTCTAAATGTGGACAATGTAGGAATATATATGATTGGAATGTACGTACTATAATCCAGAGGAACGTCTATTTATATGAATGGAAGATACATACATGAAAGGCTGCGTATGTATTTATTTATTTATTTATTTTCCCTATTATTGTATGATGAATTCTCATACATACATTTATGTACAGTGAAAGGTACTCTGAAGGCAATCCTTTTTATTTTAATTTTTTCTGTTAATTGCCTGTCATTGGTGGAAATGCCAATAAAGTTTAAAAAAAAAAAATCCCTTCTTGATACATGAATGTTTAATAGATTTATAGTTGATACACTGTAGAGAAAGTTAATCACTACTAAATGAACATCATTAACTTTATTTCATAAATGTGACTCTGGTCCACTGTAAGTCTGACCTACCACCTTCTGTATTAAGCTATGTTTTTTTTTAATTTTATTTTATTTCTCATGTAAGAGCTGTCATGCATGTTTTGTTTTGTCTAGTTTTTCGAAGACACTGTTTTGTCTGTTGAATGAAAAACAAAAAAACTTTAAATTAAAACAACGGAGAAAAAACCCCCCAACTTTATCTAAATAACAAGAAGTACATTCCAGAAAGCAAGTCAAAAATCTGTATTCGCTCCATGAGGGGGACAGTAAATGAAATAAGATACAAACAACAAAACATCCAGGTTCCCTCTTATTGGAAGGAGGGATACCTTTTCAAATCCAATATGTCTCAGAGAGGAAATAGGAGGATTAAATTTAACAAAACATGGAATAATTCATGTTTTGCATCGTATTGTGTATCCGTCTTAAGCATTAGGAGGCAAAGCTAGCGTAGCATAAATCTAACAACCACACACAATGAAAACTGTCTCTGTCTGCTCTGTGTTTCCAGTAAATATCAAATAGTATTTTTCTTAGAAATGGCCATTCCTCGGACTTCTTTAATAATTCCTGCATTGAGCTGTTACAGATTTAGCACAGCTGACATCCTGTCTCTAGGGAAGGTATAGTTACAACATCCTAAAGAGCACACTTTGATTCCCATTCCTTTGGTAATATTTTTTCACCATTCCGCCTCTGATGGATGACAGACTCGCACATGACCACAAGGTGAACTAACCCCAAAATGCATTTCTAAACTAAGTCAAGCAGCTTGAATATTTCCTCCCCTAAAGGGCCTCCACATTCCCTTTGTGACTTAATTTTCTGCTTTGCATCCTTTTTGCATTCAGATCTCCACATTACTTGGCTTCCCAGGGCTCTATCTATCTACATACATCCAGCTACAGTATACACGTCCAGCTTTCAAGGAGCATCCCTGTAGACTTCTTAATTAGGCAATATGCGGAGTGTGCACTTGAACACTTAGGTTGCCCTTTAGAGGAGTGGTTCCTTTTTTCTTCATTAAAGTTGGAGACGCTGGCAAATAGACAGGCAGACAGACGGCCGGGTCTACAGATGAGGATGCACGCAGGAAGAGTTTTAGACCCAGAGAAATACCTTTAGAATATTAAGAGTCTATCAGAAGGAGGAGTGGGAGGATGAAGACATGCCCAGTCACACACAAAAACAGTCCTACCAATTAGCTAGAGGAACGCTAACATTACAGATTCCAGTTCCATTATCAATATCACTCATCGATCCAAGTCCCACTCGATTCTCATTGGATTAGGGAATAAACTATAGTACAAAAGACTTGGTTTGCGTTAACCCTTTAAAGCAGCGTAGAAGTTTTGTCACCGGTTTTTCATCAAATCTGTGAAACACGAGGCAGAGCCGAAGTATCATGGATCCATAAGTCGTTCCATGATTACTCACCTGAATCTCTTCCCTCACAGTGAGCAGTTTCGAAGTGTACTCCACCATAAACAATCCATTTGTTTACCAACAGAGCTGATAGGTCACTCAGGCATTTTCGGAAATTTGTCGCGACATGCATTGTGTGTTGCATCATGGCCACAGCGGCGACACAGAAACTGCTTTATTGCCTCTTGCTACTGCAGCCATAAACAACGGCAATAAGTATTGGTAAAGGATCAGTATAGCAGATACCAGCCTGACTCTTACTCTGTATCGGATCGGAAAGGAAATCTGTGGTATCAAACATCACTACCGGACTCTTTTGTCCCAGTCTACACACATGGGAGTGGAACCAATCTATTGCTGAAATCATGTCAGCTCAACTACGATAGGTGGTGATATGCAGTCTTTGAGCTTCTTATCCTACGCCACCACATACCAGAGTCCTGCACGGGTTTGGGTACTGGCGGGTGAACCGCAAATTTTAATGAAAGGAGTGAAACATTTTGTGCTGTGTTAGATACGGGTTCGGGTCGGACGCAGGAGAGCGCAGGTGTAATTTGCAGTTTACATTAGGCTACGTAGCATCCTGTGTCAACAAACTGTGTGTTCACATTCTGTGTTAAGCAAGGTTTTCATTTGGCTCCGCCTTCAACTGAAGTTGCACATGTCATTGTTCGATTGGCATGGCAATAAACATTTGTATTTCATTTTGGCTATCTGACTGATTTTTATGGTGGCCCTGAAGTGCAAAACACAACTGCAAAAGAGAAAACACAACAAGGTTAACCAAAAATAGAAAGGGTAGGTACCCTCAGGTGACGTAAGGGTGATGCAGTGATTGCTGATTGGACAAAAGAAGTTGTCTGTCTTTTGACCCAGAAACACATTTTACATGTTTTTTTCTTTTGAAAATGAGCACCACCGATGATAACGGACTCACTGCTGTTAGCAGTTGCCCTGGTCCTTCCAGTTCCGTCAGGACTGTACGCCTCACCTCAGGTATCGGGGAATAGTTGAGTTGTCGGTGCAGCCCTGCTTATTTCAAATGTGTCTTCAACGTAGGCACATGCATATTAATGTAGTGACTTGTCGAAAGCATATCCAGTATCATGGCATAGCTGTGTCCTGCATCAAAATACGTTTTAATAGCAGTGAGTGCATTATCACTAGCAGTGTTCATTTTCTAAAGAAAAAACATGTAAAAGTGTTTCTGGGTCAAAAGACAAATGACTTCTTTGTCCAGTCAGTGATCATTGCGTCACCCTTACATCGCCTGAGGGTAGCTACCCTTTTCGTTTTGACTGATGTCGTGTTTTCTCTTTTGAAGTTGCATTTTCTCTTTTGCAGTTGTGTTTTGCACTTCAGGGCACCGTAGATTTTCATTCTGGTTCGGTTTGGATATCGGGTTTATTTATAGCGGGTCAGTTTGGATGTGGAATTTTATTTTAATTCTGTCGGAAAATGGATTGGATGCGGGTTTAAATATGACGGGTACGGGCTGTTGAAGTTTGTTAAATCAGAACCGTGCAGGACTCTGGCACATACCACAGTAGTCAATAGTGAGCTAGCAAGTTAGCAACCCAGAAATAAACTAGCATAACAATCCATAGCAACATAGCAAATTTGTGCATAGCATACTTTTAGTCTGCTCTACTTTTTGTGCAGATGAGATACATCAGGGATGCCCAACCCTGGTCCTCGTGAGCTACTATCCTGCATGTTTTAGATGTGTCTCTTCCAACACACCTGATTCAAATGATGAGCCTATCATCAAGCTCTGCAGAAGCCTGATAATGACCGTCAGGTGTGCTGGGAAATGGAAACATATAAAACATGTAGCATAGTAGCTCATGAGGACCAGGGTTGGGCACCCCTGATGTAGAAGATGTTGGAGCTCCAGGCCAGGTTTTGGCGCAGAGCTCTAGTGCGTGTGCAGAACCATTCCAGTCCGACTGCTCTGTTTCACATACAGGAGTAAATCGACTTTCACTTGCATTATCTAAGTTATTGGATGGACTTCTTTGTCGCCTCGCATTCTTACTCACTGGCGTATTTTAATTTATAAGTCTACTCCAGGTCTGCTCCCATCCTTCCTTTTGACCTTCATAAATCGGAGAACCACCACCACTTATAACCTTCGTTCAAAGGATTTTTCCTCTTTGTCTGTTCCTAAAGTCTGAACTGAGCAGGAAAAAAGGCGTTCAGATATGCGGCTCCATTTACATGAAATGAATTACAAAAAGAACTGAAACGTAAAGATCTGGTTTCACTGGACACCTTCAAGAGGATGTTTGACTCAGAGACAGAGGCATGTGGCTGCAGATGTTTTGTCTAATGCACTTTACCTTAATCTGTGGGCACTTTAAAAACATTGATTTTAGAAGGTTTGTATTTGATTTGGGGTTTTATGTAAACTTGTTTTGTTTTTATGTATGACAGTTTTACGTCTGTCTGTAACTATTTTAATGTACTGCTGCCTGTCTTGGCCAGGACACTCTTTGAAAAGAGGTTTTTAATCTCAATGACAGTTTTCCTGGTTAAATAAAGGCAATAAATTGATAAAATAAATAAGTGTGTTAGTACGAGTAAAACTTCGATTTCAGTCAAGCTAACACGTTTAAAGTCTGGTTTTAGTCAAACTCACACAGTAATTCAGTTTCATGTGTCATGTAAATCCACTGTGAATCCCTGCCGTCGTCCTCTTCCTTTCCTCCCCTCCCCCACTTCATGTCCTCCCTTCAGCCCCAAGGCCAGCTCTGTGCCAGTGGCAGGAAGTAGCAGAGTGTGAAAAGACGAGTACGCAGGCCTCCATCTGGGCTCAGCTCTGTGCAGCAATAAAAGTCAAAGATTTATGATAAACCTACTCATCTATATTAATGAACCTGCCTCTTATTCAAAGGGGCTTCAGACATCAAAGCCAGCAGATACTGTATGTGATAAACACCGTGTGCTGGACCTGAACCGATGTGTGCTCGTGTGATGGACGTCCCTTAATGGCGACGAACACTCCAGCTTTGTGCCACACGGACACAGTTTTATTCTCGCAATATGTTGCCAGACTAAACAATAAAAATAGATATCTGTTACCGTAGTAACAGTGTACACCCAGTGCCATTAAAGTCATTTATAATGAATCTCAATGAGCCCACATGCCCGCTTTAAGACACCCATCATTTGTATTTACCCACACAGACATAACGTTATTGGTATTTAACACCTCTTTAAAGTTTTATAGTAATTGCAGATGTAATTAGGGCTTTGTCCTCTGAGCTTTCCAAAGTCATCAGGATTTACATTCATTCCTGAAAGTCACTGTGCATGCATGGTGAATATTCTGTTTGTCAGCCACTAAGTGTAGGAGGATTAATTAATGAGACAGACCCTGTTTCAGTGTGTTTGTACAGTGTGTATTCTAAGGCAGGCCAGCTTGACTTAACTCTGCAGACTTTCACCACTTTTCAAGGACACAATATTGTGTTTTCGAAAAGTCTAGCAGCGCCAGTGACACCGAAAACTGGTCAAACTTTTTTTTTTCTTGTTTTACTTAAAAAACTGTTAAATATAGACCCATGGCAACTCTAGCATCTGGACGAGCAAGTTTTGAGCTCACCTCCAGCTAACTTTCCTCACCTCCATGGTTTGTTTCTGTCTCCCTGACTTTCCACTTTCAGACCGGCCTCATTGTAGACGCTCGTCTGAAGGAGCTGACCCCCAACATGCCGGTCATCTTCATCAAAGCCATCCCAGTGGACAAGCAGGAGGTCAAGAACGTCTACAACTGTCCTGTGTACAAAACCCGCCAGAGGGGCCCTACCTATGTGTGGACCTTCAACCTGAAGACCAAAGAGAAGCCCTCCAAGTGGACTTTGGCTGGAGTCGCACTGCTTCTGCAGATCTAGACAGACTTTTAGACACTGGAACAAAGCCAACAGGGTATTTACATTCTTATGAGGACCAAATATTTGAGGCAAGTCAATGAAACTTTTAACATACAATTTTTCTGACCCCTGAAACTATGCACTAAAATACATTCTTGCTCACGTAATTCCCTCAGGGTTATCGCTGCTGTATCCTCACTCAGTCTGACATAGCCAGAGGGTTAGAGTGGCTACTGTTGGCAAACTTTCAATAGGTATTTCTATGGAACTCACTTCAAACTGTCACCACTTGAGATGCTGTTTCATTAACGATAAAGCTAAGAACAAAAAGCTAAAAAAAAAAAAAAAAAGTAAAAAACATACTTGTTCTCTGTTTGTGTTCCCCTTCTTTGCACTCTCAGGCAGATAATAGCTCACTCTGGAAGTTTTGGAGAGCTCCATCTTTACCTTTTTTAGCTTTTAATGCACATTTTAGATACATGTACGACTTTAATGACCTGCTCAAGGGAACGCTTAACTGTGCATGTCAAATATCAAAGTATCACTTTACATATTCTGATCCGCTTGGTAACCACTTGTGTTTTTCTTCTGTGACTAACTTTGGCAAGAATGAGCAAACAATGCCAGTAATGAGTTTTTTCACCTTCGGTTTAGTGAGTGTGTAACACAGAGCTTTTATTGTGTTCTAATGGGAATAAAAGTCAGCACATCTCAACCTCTGCTGCAGCAATTTAAGTTCTTTAAGTTTTAATCTTTATGAATGTGCTGGAGTGGCCCTTTATAATCTAAAAGGGCCAGTGCTTATAGCGTTATGGCAACAGAAGAGGACTCGTGTCTTTTAAGAAACGGATTCACTTTAGTTCTTGGTGATGGCAGGTGATCATGGCCACATGTTGGAGCTCGGATTCTTTAACAACAGAAGAAAGTCCAACAGCCAATGGGATTTTTTACCACGCCCCCTGGAAAGGGAGGGAAGGGGGATTATTTTTGGTTTGGTTTGTTTGTCAACACTTTAGCAACAAAACTATTAGTTGAATTCACACCAAATTGGGTTTATACATTGCCAGTGAGCCAAAATAAATGTGGTTACATTTTGGGAAAAGTAGGTCAAAGTGAAAATTTTTGATGATTTTTTTTTTTATCTCTTTTCTCCTCCCATTTACTTTTTTTATATACTTATATTTTATTGCTTCATTATTAAATTACTACACAAACATTTATAACCTAGTGTCAGTTTTTGTCCTGTATATTGTCCATTTCCTCCATCGATCTTCACTCCTTACTTGCTGTAGCCTTATATATGTAAGTTTCTCCATAATGTGAATTTCTTCCACAGTGTCTCTCCAGTTCTTTAGGGTGGGGGGGGTCTTCTTTTGCACCATTTTCATGCGACAGCTTTTTTAGATGCTACTAGGAGGATTTTAATCAAATATTTATCATTACTTGGTTTGTCTTTTCCTGTTAAATGACCTAAATATAGCACAGAACATGTCCTCGGTAGTTCATATCCCAAAATTTTTCCACATTCTTCACCGATATTATTCTAGTATTGGGACAGTTTTGTACACTGCCAAAAAAACATGTGCATGTCCCACATCCTGCTCACCACACATCCTCCAACAGGGCTGAAGTGATGATAGTGAAGCCTTTTTGATCTTTGGTGTTATAAAGAATCTCATTATGTTTTTCCAACCAAATATTTTCCAGTTTCTGGAATTAGATGAAGTCACTTGAGTTTCACAAATTTCATACTATGTATCATCACTTAATTCTACCATCAGGTGTTTTTTCCTTTAATCTCTAATATATATTTACTTTTATTGATTGAAATTTCTGATGTCTATAAAAACATCCATTTTCTTTCAATTTACACACATATCTATATCTATATCTATATCTATATCTATATATATATATATATATATATATATATATATATATATAACGGCACACACATAAACATGATGGCATCAGCTGGATCGATACCAAAATAAGCTACAATACGTGTGTGAGGGGTGGGGGTTGTTGTGTCGGGCACCACTTGTTTTTGTTTGTTTTTAGTTCGTTACACAAAATAGGCTCTTTTGTAAATTAGCATTTATGACACTAATGGGTTTTGTTCGGCAAAATACCAGCTTTTAGGATTTTTAATTAAAAAAACAAAAAACAAAAACATAATCACCAAAAGAAAATAAACAAAGCTTCCAACGTGTAATTGATTTATTTTATCTTTTATTTTTGGTGAAATATTAGAGGAATAGTTTACTAGACCAAAAAGTGAGTAATATGGATTAGAAATAGGGCCAAATTCACAATAATGACATAAATCACTATAGTTTAAATGTCCTATGGCTTAAAATACTGAAACTCTACATGCATTTCCTTTGATTAGTTTCATCTTTCATTCAGGAACAAGAAAAAAATAGCTGCTTTTCATGACACAATGTACAAGCTGAAACAAAAAGTATCAAAATGACTTAAAACAGCTTTAAGACTTAAATTCAGAACAGTAAAACTCAATATAAAACCGTAGAACTCCAGCTTCAATTTAAATAAGATGTGACATTTTCTTTGTAACATGTTAAAAATGTTCATAGCAGCTGGATTCACAAAATAAAACTACAAAGTAGAAATGGTTTTCCCAAATCTGCACCTGTAGACAAACCTCTACTAGAGAAGCTCAAACTAACCGGTTGGCCGGTTGTTATCCCGGGCCGCTACGTCACCCGGGCCGACCGGTTAGTGGCTGCATGGATCCGCCCACGTCAAGTCAGGCGACATTTCAGACGTGCAGTCAACAAATGGCACTTAGTCAAGACGAGAGAAATGAAACCGGGATATATATACCACTTTAGTTGACT
>JAQQZY010000012.1:25412263-25424367 GCA_030068375.1 Ostorhinchus rueppellii
CTACACAGATGGAGCGTTGTGATTGGATCGGTTAATTTGTACCGGACCTGGCTGAGGCTCTATGGAGTGTGCCTAGACCAACGACTCAGGCAAAAAAAAATTTTTGCCACGAGAGGCGGGCTAGTTTACTAGGCTAACAAAACGCATGAACTCTAACTGCAATATCTGTGTCCAGCTGGGGGCAGCACAAAAGGAATACTTATGTTTTACATTCTTAAAAAGACCCAAGCAGCCACTGATGTAAACTGTTTAATACCTGTTGATCCACTAATGCTATCAATACATGTACATAATTGGTGTAAAATACAGTTTGTCATTTTTTCATGGTCA
Organism: Ostorhinchus rueppellii; assembly: GCA_030068375.1. Taxonomy (NCBI): domain Eukaryota; kingdom Metazoa; phylum Chordata; class Actinopteri; order Kurtiformes; family Apogonidae; genus Ostorhinchus; species Ostorhinchus rueppellii. The sequence goes on from JAQQZY010000012.1 coordinate 25,412,594, forward strand.
TCAGATATAACCCATTTGGACGTCACAGAGTCTGTAGTGAACGTGGAAACACCATCATCTTCTACAATCTCGATTCACCAGTAAAACCAATGGAGTTGGACAGTGGTCAAGTTGCTTTTTCTTCAGTTTTCTCTATTTCTGACATAATAACCCTCAACTTTAATCTGAGCTTTTATAAACATCTACATCAGGGGTGTCAAACTCATTTAGTTCAGTTCCACATACAGCCTAATATGGTATAAAGTGGGCCGGACCAGTGAAATAATGTAAATAATAGGATGAGAACTTTTCAGTGAAAAAATTGAAATTCAGTAATGAAAATGTTTGTGTATGAATTGTACTCAAGCATAACATGAACAACCTGAAATTTCTTGAGTAAAATAAGTGCAATATTAACAATATTATGCCTTAGTTTATCATGTATACATGTGCATCACAACTTAGAGCTCACTGTGTATCTACAAATACACAAAACAAATAACTGGCAGAATATTTTTTTAAATTCCACATACTTCTCAGAAGAGATTTCAGATTATTCACATTTAGTATATATATATATATATATATATACACACACACACACACACACACACACACACACATCAGGCTAGTCTGTAAATGTAAAATGTTTTGTGGAATTTTACTTTTTTTTTTTTACACTAAAAGAGAAAAATGAGCAGTTTTCATTATTTATAGGTTATTATGTTGGTATTTTACCTGCCTTCAGTGTAATTTTTGCATTTCACAAATTCATCCTAAGGGCCAGATTGAACTCTGTGGCGGGTCAGATTTGGCCCCAGGGCCGCTTGTTTGACACCTGTGATCTATATGATCAGTAAATTAAATGTAGGAAAATACATCATTTACATAGGAAAAAAAAATGCAAAATACAAAGGATAATGTTATAATAAACAATGATAAGTCACTTAAGAAGGGTTAGAGAGAAACTGGGAACTATCAAAAAAGTAGCACTGGGTTGTGACATAAATAATAAAAAGGAGAAAAAAAAATGACAGGTGTCATGACCTGGCTCAGGTGGTCACAACAAAAAGAGGGAGACAACACCATGTTAGTTTTAAATAATTTCTTTATTTTTTAATTCAAACAAATCAAAACCAGATTAAAGTCTGAACTCAAACATGTTTCTTATTAAACCAAATTAGACAAATCAATTAAATTAAGCCATTTTATTAATTAGAATTGAACTAAACTAACTAATCAGAAATACCAAATCAGACCAAATTAGTTAGAGTTTCTTTAAAAGTTACCCAAAGTAGATAATTAAAGAATGAAGTGTGTAAATCAGCAAAATCAGTAGTGCAGGGTGTGCATGAGTGGAAATAATGTATGTGTAAATGTTGTACACAACAGATGCAAACATCAACAGAACAGAACAGAACCAAGGTGTGGTACCTGCGTGGAGACAGAGCACCCAGAGTGAATCCCTGGGAGGGCTTAAATAGCCACTCTGAGTCCAGGTGTGTGATTGCTCCAATCATTGAGCTGCCCTGAACAGACACAGGCTGGAGACACTCTGGTTGATCAGTCTGTGTCAGTGATCACCTGATGTCATGGACATCCCACAGGAAAGAAGCAAACACCCTCCAGCTGGTTTTACCCAGTGATGTCAGCTGTGACATCACAGGAGGAAGTGCTGGGTGGCACCCTCCCAAACACCTGCACTACCTGGCATCTAAACAAAAGAGCAAACAGAAGAAAGAACAAACAACAAATGAAACAAATCTGTACAGCTGCAACCTAACAGAGGTAACTGAAATGAACTCACCAGGTGGTTTATTTAACTGATGACTTATTCTAAAATAAATTGCAGAAAGTGCAATGAAATGTGACTGAATTAGGATGTAAATTAAAGGGACATGTGGTGGGGTAGTATTTATCTCCCCCAGTAAACACAGTAATAGTATTTTCTTATATTTTAATTTGAGACATCATAAAGAGTAATCCCATAAAACCAACCTGATTTCTTTTCATGAATTTGGTTTATTTATTTAGTCATTTCAAATATGTCTGCTGTGTGTGTGTGTCCTGCTTCATTCTCTGCTGTCTCTGTCCACTTTGTAATAAACCGGACTTATTGACATTCATAGCTTCTGCACGTTTGCTCTGGATGTGCTTTCGCTGCTGGCTGATCAGTTGGCTCTAACACTGCTTAGCCTCCCTATTCATTTACAATCTGAATACTAATGTGTGTGCTGTTGCTACACTTGTAAGTGGTGTTTTCATTTGCAATGTATGCATTCACAGTGGTATAATTAAAATGATGTAGCACTTGAGCTAATTGGTAAGAGCTTTTGTGTATACATTTTAACACCCATGGTTTTAATGAGCTGAATGTGTTTTGGGTGTTTGTTGTGTGGTTTGGAGTGTTGTTGTTTTTTTTGTTTTGTTTAAGGAGGTTTTCTTTTGGCTCGTGTGCGTTCATGTGTTTGGATTTGGTGAATGGTGGAGTCATAATGAAATCTGCATCTAAACTAAGGCCACAGAGGAGGTTTATCTTCATTATCATGGCCTTGTGACAGAAGCACATGTGGATCGTTGTTAGGAAGCAAGCAGTGAGGCTACCAGGAGACAGGATTAAAGTTAACGATGGGTTTTTATCCACCACGAAAAAAAGAAATAACTACAACTGATAGTTTTAACAATAAACTATATCCCAGGTGTCAAACATGCAGCCTGGGGGCCAAATCCGGCCCACCAAAGGGTCTAATCCAGCCCATGGGATGAATTTGTGAAATGCAAAAATTACACTGAAGATATTAAGAATCAATGCTGTCAAAATCATTTTAACCCTTTCATGCATAGCAGACAGTTATTCTACGGCTGTTCTCTTGTATATTCATGGATTTTATTGTTTTAATTCCATACCAACCAACACAGTGGACGCTTATGCATCATCCCATAACACACTGACATCCATACCATTACTGTAACTTTGATGTTCTTCATAAACCTGATCTGCAGAAACATGTTTAAGTGTAAATCAATTGCTAATTGTTAAGTTACATGTTTTTTGTTTTTAACTTTTTTTTTCTTTTGGCATATTATCTCCATGAAGTGAGTCATAACTAGTATGAGAGTAGAAGTAGAGGATGTAAAAATGAGAGAAAACATCAGATTGGTTGTATTAAAACTGTTTTTATTTCATAGTTTTCACACTAAATCTGTAAATACATGTTTCTTTACTTCAGCGGAGTGGATGTTTTTGCAACTCTATGAAAAATAGTTTAATAAAAAATTTCAATCACATTGTTTTTTTGTTGTTTTTTTTTGTTTTTTTTTATGCCTAAAGGTGAATTAAAAACTCACAGGAAAAAAAGTCTGATTATGCATCTCATAATTCATGCATGAAATGGTTAATTCAGGTTCCACGTACAGACCAATACGATTTCGAGTGAATACAATAATAACAACCTATAAATATTGAATTTTCTCTTTGCTTTAATGTAAGAAAGTAAAATTACATGAAAATGTTTACATAAACTACTGTTTCCTTTTACAAAAAATGCGAATAATATGAACAAATATGAACAACCTGCAATGTCTTAAGAGGAGTAAATGCTCTTTTACCATAGGGGGGGGGGGTAAACCCTACCTGCTGTCTGGCCAACCCTCCTGAGCAGCCTATAGGACAAGTCACAGTGCTTCTGATGAAGGCTCCAGGAAGTGTCTGAAACTAGTAAAGCGGGTAAACAAACAGCTACCTCTGTCTGATAAATGAATGATCTACAACAGGGGGGTCAAACTCATTTTAGTTCAAGGGCCACATTAAGCCAAATTTGATCTGCAGTGGGCCGGACCAGTAAAATAATCCATATCTGTGTTTGAGCTGAGATCATGAAGAGTTTGAGACCCCCCATGTGCAAATGCAACCTGACTCATGCTCACATATTTAGCAAAAACAAAGAACTGTCAGATGAATCAGATGTGGCCACTCCCTCTGCATCATGAATTGCTCATGCATTTAATCTTCTCATTTAAGAACAAACCGCATTGATTAAGTTTAGTTTATTTAGATTCGATTCGATTAGATAGAACTTTATTGATCCCACGGACGGGGAAATTCACTTGTTACAACAGCAGCAAAATAGAAGAGGTTAGAAAAATAAACTACAGAATTATAAAAAGATAAAAAAGACAATCAAAAAAGTTAATTTTACTAATGAGGAAAAACACAATAGTGGGAAATGACATGAGTATAAATAATAGTGCAGATTCCATACATGGTGTAAAAAAAATATATCGCAGTGTGAAGTGACTATTAAGTACCTAAAAATTGTATAAGTAACATTTGCAGGGTAAAGTGACGCAGCGACCACAACATGACAGCCTGAGTCAGGTGTTGCAGTTGTTGTAGGTAATTTAATGATCTTGATTGAATTTTGTCCATGAAATGAAATCACTTCATTGAAATGTACATCTTTACATGTGCAGTACTGACAGACTGATGATTTCTCATTTCATTTTCTTTTTGTTTAGTTTCTTTGTGTTTCTTGAGCTGATTGAAACCCGGAGACGGTCCAGTGAATCCCTTCTTATCCGAGATTCACTCACACACAGAGGTTCACGTACTTGCAGGATCCGCTGCACTTAAAGTCATCTGCTTCAGATTCACGTACAGAGACGATCCACTGCATGGTGGGTCCACATACATTCATCTTTTTCACGTGTGATTCTGGCTCAAATGACTCGTATGAATGATCCGAATCCTTAAAATGATCCGAGTTACTCATCACTAGAGCAATTAAGAAAAAAAAAACATTAGTTTTTGCATGCATGAGTGATGATTTATATATGATCAAACTTATACTATTGTACAAAAACACACTTTTCTGTGTGCATCCGTACACAGAACAGTCCAACATTTAGCATTCGAACACAGTAATAAAGATAGAGTAAGATAAAGTCAAAGATAATGCTAAAGTATCCATAGCTTTAAAACAGTTCAAACATATGGTCTGGTCACAGTACAGGGGGGGCGGGGCTTAGTGTAACTGGTGCATCATTACATCTTTGACTCTTTTTTTTTTTTTTTTTTTAAACCATTGTTGGTGTAGCCCAGGCTTCATAAGCTACTGAGAGATGTAGTTAAATGGAGAAAAGAAGTCTGGTTGTTAGCATTTGTATGTGTGTAAGTTATAGCTGGCATTTTTAGGGTTAATCAGTCCTCTGTGCGGGAGGGTTACATCACCACGTCACAGGTAACGTTACGCTGTGCACGCAGCATTGCGGGTTAGGCAGAGAGCGAGAGGGGATCACCTACACCGGCAGCTGTGAAAGACTTCTTAGAAAGTTAGAAAAAGGGTGGAAAAGCGGCGTGAGATGGCCCAAAACTCGAACTGGATACGTTCGTGGAGTTTTCGCTCCATAGTCCCTGCTCAGTGGGGAGTTTTCTGTTAATTTAATGTCGTCTAAACGTCGAATAGAAGCAGGTTAGCGACGATGCTAATTTGAGCTAGCGCCACTGTGCTGCCTAGCCGCTAAGCTAAATGCCAGGGTTTGTGCGCGCATCGTGGTTGGAGAAGAAATGGAAGCCTTATTTGATTTATTTAAATTATTGATAGAAGGTTTCTTTTGATTATTTTATTGTTTTATACATTGAAATAGATGTATTGGAAAAAGAAGTAGTTTTTGAATTTGAGTTTATATAGGTCCTATTTGTGTTATTTATTTATGAACTAAATGAAAGTGACCTAAATTGTGATTTTAGTTATTAAATTGTATGAATGTGACCTGTTTCACAGGTCAGGTTTTTTAATGGGTTTGAGTTGTATGCCGATTGAGAGCATCACCTCTTCCAACATATCTGATTCAAATGGTCACCCTATCACCAAACTCTGCAGAAGCCTGATAACAACTGTCAGGTGTGCTGGGAGAGGGACACATCTAAAACATGCAGGATAGTGGCTCTCTAGGACCAGGGTTGCTGACCCCTGGAATAAACCCTTCTAAAAGGGCCCCAACGGAAGAGGACAGAAAACTGTGCTCAGTGAACGTCAGAAAACGATAAAACTTGATTGACTTAGACATTTTATTTTATTCTGTGTGTGTGTGTGTGTGTGTGGGGGGGGGGGTTATGTGCGCACTTGTTTTTTATATCTATATATATATTTGTACTTAACTGTTTCGTACTGTCATGTTCGTGTTCTAATAATTGTTCAATATATATTTTTCCTGAGAATCAAAGTGACTGCTTGTGATTAGTATTGAGGTACCACCCTTGGCTCTATGAGCGACACCATAAACCTTCAGAGTTGAATCCAGATCTTGCAATTATTACTTATCCTCACCACATAGGGGTTACATTGGTATGTGACTTTTGTTAAATATATAGTATTATAAGGTATACAGACTATCATTTTGATAGTTATTGTGTGATGTCCATCAGTTTTCCTAATCTCTTGTTTGTTTTTTCATTAGTATGACTCAGAATAGATGTAACTTTATCATTAATGAAGCAAATGTAATGTCTTGTATAAATGTGAGAGGGGGTGGAATTTAATACGTTTTCTTCTTCCCACTCCTTTTCGAGCAGTACTTAATGAATTTTGTTATTGCTGATGTACTTGACAAGTGTTAACTTAAGTTTGTTTTTTTTGTCTTGATTTTTTTTTTTTTAATTGTTTTTTCCTTAAATTTACAAAATGGTTTGTATCTGCTCTGCCATTGGCTCTTTGTATTCATGAAATGTTTTGGTTCTTTCCTTTTGCCCGAAACAAAACAAAGTAAATTTTCTGTGGAATTTCCTTCCTACCCACCCTACCCCACACCCCCACAGTGGGTGGTTGGGCGGGGTTTAAGACAGTTTCTGCCTGTTAAGAGGAAGTTTTTCCTCGCCACTGTCACCAGTTTCATGTGTTTGCTCCTGGAGGATTCTGTTGGGTTTCTGTAAATTGGCATCTGAGTCTGGTTTCACCAGCTCTATTTGTAAAGTGTCATGAGATAACTTTATGATTTGGTGCTATATAAATACATTTTGATTTGATTATAATTTTATGAGCTACCGATACAAGAACTCTAAGCCTATATGTTGTTTTTTACTCATTCCCTCTAAACATCCCCTCAGTGTTGAGATTAGTTTCATGTGTCTGTAAAATGTTGAAGGAAATGACGTACATGGGGTCACATCTGAGTCCGTGTGAGCCACATTTTGCAGCACCCTGTCATGCTATTTCTGAGATACCGCATTGAAACTAGTGCTGTCAAATGATTCAAAGTTTTAGTCGGATTAATCACAGGGTTGCTGCGGATTGATTTTGATGAGCGCAATTACAATTAACTACCATTCATTTTTAATCTATTTTAATCATGTTTCATGTTACATGAGCAAACAAACTCAGAAAAGAAGGGAATACATATGTGATTAACAGGTTTATTAAACACCAACTGTTTCAACTAAACAACTTGAAACTACTGTTCTGTGTTGGGTTTTTTTGTCCGCATATTTCCATCCAGAGGACCAACGTGCTGTTTAGTGTGTTCCATCTTTATGTTTTGGTTCTTCTGCCTGTCACTACCGGATCAACTGCCCATTTGTGCATGTGTGACACTAAATCTACTTGGACAAACTGACCCAAATATAAATGTCTCAGTAAAAAAAATGGAGTGTCAATTCAACTCTTCAAGTTTATTTAAAGGTTTCAGATAACATTTGGTCCCACTCAAAATTAAAGAGTAAAATTCACTCTGGCCAGTGTCAGATTTTCAGAGTTAATTCTACTCAATTCAGTGTCAAAATTAACAATGAAATGTGTAAAAAATATTTAACACTGTGCTGCTTTCACACTGTTCGAGTAATATGATTACAGTTTATAGAGGCATTTTTACTCCAAATTTTGTTATAAAATGACATGTTTTACTATTTATTTCTGCAGTGTTATTTTCTTCATTAGTTTACACCCTATGTTAACACTGAAACAATGTAGAATTGCAGGGGTCCCAGATGTGGGGGTTGAGAAGGATGCAAGTTTGCTCTATGGGTTCTAATCACCCTAGAACATGTTTTTACTTTGGTAGAGTAACATCCTCTCCACTTGTAATGCAATAAAAGCTTCATGGTGACAGGTTTGGTTTTGTTCTGCTACAGGTTTGACTAATGTTGTCACATTAAAAAAAAAAAGGACAGATGTTGTAAAACAGATAAATTAACCTAAATAAACATTAACACTAAACCCCCTTGAGCCCCTGCACATAAAATAGAACACAATGACAAAAATGTACAGTACCCACAATGCAATGCAGCAGACTGGCATGAATCGTTACTCTGTAGAGTTGAATCTGACACTGCATCTGTGCAGAACTTTACACTGACTTTTAACTCCACTGTTAGAACTGGTTTACTCTCCATAGAGCTATAAATACTGCATCTAGGTTCAAATAGTTTGACTCTGAAATATTGACACTGCATTATTTCCTGTGCAGAGACGTTCAGAGTCATTCTGTGTTGTTGATGAGTCAACATTTTTAATCAGATTAATTGAGATGAGGGATTAATCTGCGTTAACTCATTTTAGTTCAGAGGCTTCATGCAGCTCAATATGATCTCAAGTGGGCCAGATCTGTAGAATAAGAGCACGAAAACCTTTAAACGACAACTCCGTATTTCTCTTTTTTAACCCCGCTCCAAATGCAACCCAAATACTATCTACTTGAAAGAAAAAAATGAAAGTCAATTTTTTTTTTCCACAATTAGAAATCAATTCAGGCATTAAGGGGTTAAATGCAAATTATGAAAATATATGTGCAAACTGTCCTTTCACAATAAAATATTCATTTTTCTCTATTTAACCTGTCTTAAGTGATTTATCTCCATTTACCATAATATTATCTTCAATATTTTGCTTTTTTTTCAGTGAAATCATATTTTCCTACATTTAACCCTTTGATGCATGAATTACAAAAACTTTAGTCAAGTTTTTGTAATTAGTGTTTTAGTGTTTAGTGTTTTTATTCCTCTTTAGGCATGAAAAAATAACGTGATTGACATTTTTTGAATGAAACTTTTTTTATGGAGTTACAAAAATGTCCACTCATTTGTACTCCATGCGTTTATTTTTTTTAAACAATATCAGAAAGTGATATACTTGAATATTTTAATGCTGCTAATCAGATTTGTTTTCTCTCTTTTACATCCTCTACTTCTACTCTCATACTAGTTATGACTCACTTCATGGAGATAATATGAAAAAAAATAAAATCATGTTAATTACAGTCTAAAAACAACGAGCACTTGATTTACACTCAAACATGTTACTGTAGATCAGGTTAATCTAGAACAGCAAAGTTACAGTAATGGTAGGAATGTCAGTGTATTATGGGATGGTGCATAAGTGTCCACTGTGTTGGCTGATATGGAACTAAAACAGCAAAACCCATGAATATAGAAGAAAACAGCTGGACAATACATGTCCACTGTAGTGACCAGTATGCATGAAAAGGTTAATTTTATACTCATGTACTTTAATCATCATGATGACATTACATGTAATGGTTATTATATTAAAAACAGAGAAAACTTAAGTAAAAAGGTACTTTTTCAGTCAAATCTGTCATTACCTGAATAGAAACTGTCTCCATCCACTGTCATCGATCAAACTCCACAAGGTTTACAGATGACGGCATTTCCACGGTAACTACGGAGCCTCTGAATGTCCAAATGGGTCACATGTGATGACCATGAAAAGATGATAAACTGTATTTTACATCAATTATTCCAACATATTGATAGGATAAGTGGTTTAAGGTTATTAAACGGTTTAGAACAGTAGATGGTGTTGGTCACCAGTGGATATTTGGGTCTTTATGGGTTAAATACTGGAAAGTACAGGGAATAATATTCTTGTAAAGTGCAATTAACCACTTAGGGAGAGATTAGATGAAGAGAAAAACTCATTTGGAAGGCACCACAGAGATCACTGTAGGTCTTGAAGGGTTAAAACACTTTGCCGAAGTCTTGTCATGTTTCTGCTCCATTTCATCCCACGACTGTGTAAAGTGTTTCTCTTAACTCTGTTTTCGCAGCAGATCCAATGTATCTGCAAGCGAATACCCATGATGCAGCATTTGTGTTGCACTACAAGGGCAGTGTTTAACTGTACTTCGTCCTTGAGTACAGCGAAGAGAAGCGGTGTAAGAAAAACACGGCTAAGTGGGGACAATAAGCACTTGAAGTCCTGGTTGGCTGAAATGATTCACTTGAGCATAATGTGGTTGAATAAAACGTCTCCGTCTGTGCTACAGAAGGCTTGTGCCACTCTAATGTTCTTTTAACCGTTTGTAAAATGTAGAGAGCCGCTTGAATGAACACTAACACAGATCTCTTATCTCAGAGTTCACCTGAATTCAGTTTAAATTATCCAAACTTTCCCACAGAACCACTCTCCTCTGAATATGTTATCTCTCTAAGAGGAGATTCAGAGTGGCCTTTATTCTTAGTCTGTGAATAAAAAAAAAAAAGTACCTGAGAATCAAATCTCTAGTAATTCTTTTAATAAAAAAAAAACAAAAAACCTCTAGACATGACAATCTATCCCCCAGTGCGCTCTGAAAGCACCAGTAGGAAAAGTGAAAGCAGTGGACAAATGTAGAAGTACAAAGAGTGCAAACTAAATTTTTAACCAAGAAAATAAGCTCTCTGGCCCTGGATCATGTTTGCATTAAATGTGGAAGAGATCAGTAATGAAACACATTGTTGAGAACTGTGTGTCATTGAAGATGTGGAGAGACAGTTTAAAAGCTGCTGATTATTTTATGGAAAGTCGTGTCCTCGGCCAGTTTCCTCCTCCTCCTCCACTTGAGCTGCATTGCCTCTCGTACCCATCTTACCTCTCATGCTTCAGCTGCTCTGCCATCCATAGATTCTTTTTGATTGCAGACTCATATTTTCATTTAAATGCTGATGGGCTGGAGGATCAGTGTAAATTGGAAACCCAAACTTATTCTGCTTTTTTCTTGTCCTTTTTCTTGTGTGTGTGTGTTCGTGTAGGAGTGCAATTGCAGGCGCTGTTGTTTGCTGTGAGAATTGTTGTTCGCGCCCATGGATTTTCATGAATTTAAAGAAGGTCTGAAATTGCACTGACCAGCATTAAAGCCAAACCATATTAATACAGATGTCAAATTGAAGTAGTGCCCCGGCTGGTGCGGGTGCCACATATCACGCTCAAACTGTCAGTTAAAGATGAGGCTGTGGCTGTGACATAATGTAGATGAGCTGTGTGATACCAGGCCACTGTGAGTGGACGGCAAGCTTACATTTTATGTACGAATGAAAGGAAAATAATTCGACTTCCTTTTGTTTCTGGCGTCCCCAGCCAATAACCCGGGGGGTGCACACATCGCTGTTGGCAGGATCTTGATGGAGAGTTCTGCTGGAGTGGGACATAAATATGAGGCCAGTATTCACCTGCGATTGTTTACACAGCGAGTGCTTTTACAACCCATGAATATTCGCTATTAGATGTTCAGTTTGTAAGATTTAGTGGCTCTAATTACCAAAGAGAACAGAACATTACTAACTGGGTGCTTCTATGAAACTGCTCCTAAAAACAGGACGTGGAGCTAACAGATTAGGGCTGCTCGATTACGGAAAAAATCATAATTACTATTATTTTTGATCCATAGTGACATCACGATTATTTACACGATTATGTCTTGAATTTAGAACTGCATTTATTGAACATTAAAAACACTCTCCTGTTAAATAGCTATATAAAAATATCTTGTAATGTTGTTGTTATGCCTTTGGATTAAAAATGTTA
>JAQQZY010000012.1:25425121-25437534 GCA_030068375.1 Ostorhinchus rueppellii
GAAAAGGAAATCCTGTGTACGAAGTTTAGCTTGAATGGTTCGCTAGTCGTACAGCAGCACACAGTTACGTGATGCGAGTACAACACAGTAGTAGAAAAAAACGCATCTTAGAACGGAAATCAAATAATCGTTTTTCCTCGATTATATGATTTTTGTGATCGTCTGGAGCCAAAATCGTAATCATGATTAAAATTTGATTAACTGAGCAGCCCTAAACCAGATGTAGACTAATGTTATGAAGCAACTTTGGAAGCACTTTGGGTCTATTTTAACAATAAATATTTACTGAGAGAAAAGAGAAACTTTTTTCAGATAAAACACATTTTTATATCCGTATATAACACGGTGAAAAGGACACACAAATTACACACTACAAATTTTTAGAATATCTTCTTATTCCCTCACAGGTACATTTTGGGAATCAAACTAATCATGTAAGGCAGAGTGTTTCACAAAAATGGCCACTGTTGCAAAGTCACTCTCAATTTATTTGTGTTTAAATGGGCAGGTTCTGCATATAACGCCAGTGGACACGATAGGTTACATGCGGAACCCTGAATGAGACTGAAGATTCATGAAAATCCCACATGTCTGGATTAGAAAAAACACTAGGATCACCAAATTTAAAACGGTGTCTTTATTTTTAGCGCTATACAAGACTGTGTCCCAATTTTGGTCCAATTTTTGGCGGCAATATTTGATTAAAAATTCATTAATTTTGGGATGGCTCGGAGCAAGAGTATAATTTTATTGCATTGATCTGAGGTCATCATTAGGTACATACTGGGGGGAAATATGTCCAAATGTCTCTTTTATTATTGGGTCTAAAAAGCTGGCAAAATGCAAGGTACTAAAATTACCCCACTTTCATTGAAGCACCCAATTATATTTTTTCATAATAAATCACATAAAAATTAGTCATTTTGTTTATACCGACAAACAAAGCAGAGCTCATCTACTATGTTACTCTTTCATTTTACTGTATTTTACAATCGTCTTTTTTTTTTTGTTGCATTAATGTCCGTTACCTCCACCTATGAGCTAGAATGTGGACGGTAGAATATATAAACATGGACGTCATGGACAACGCCTCCGTCCCCCTCTATGTTCCTCAGTGAGGCCAAACTAAAAACTCACATCAGTGCATATTAACAGCAGGTACATTTAGGTTAATACTCATCCCAGCGTCATTGATCACATTGATGATGAAGATCTAGGCCTTCAATGGCAGCTCACTACTCCTAATGTATGTTATGTGCTAATGCTAATGCTACCTACCAATAACCTGACCTTGACCTTTAACATTTAACGCTCAATAAATCTTCCCAAAGGTTATCAAATTTCTGAAAAGGTTATCTGATAGTATGAAAATGGATGATTGACAGCTGTAATTATTGAATCCTGAATCCTTCAAAATCACAGCTGGCCCCTGAGTGTCTACTGGGCTCCAAAGTCCTTCACACAGACAACATGGCTGCGAGATTCTGTCTTAATTTGTACAAAAGAAAAGGGCTGAAATGGCATCAAAGCATCCATATTTATACAGAGAGGGGAAGCTCCGCCCCTTAGGCTGTAGCTCCTGGGACCTAAAATATGAAAAGTGGGCAGAGATGAATAATTTCTTGTCATCAGCTACACACATATTTGTCAATTTAAAAGATAATTTTAGGAGTCAAAGTTTCGGTTAGTGGTAAAATTAGCATTCTGACACTTTCTTTTCTGTTCGGTGGCTCAGTGGAGAGCATGTCTTATCTAATGTGATCCACGTCAACAACAACAGAACAGCCGTTACCTTGATGGATTTGACTTTGATCAACAAGCGCAAGAGAATAAAAACTGAAAGAGGTGAAAATCACGACAAGTCTCTTTATACTGACGCAGCAGCTCTGAACAGATCGTGGACAGAGAAAGTGATGCTGATATGACCTTATTTACATATTTTCACAGTCTGATAATTTAACACTTTTTTACAACCACCTGTTCTTCACCAGTAAAACTGTCTTTTAAACTGACAATAATTAAATGTGCAAATAATTCAAACAGGAGCAAATAATTACATGTTTCTTGTCACTGAGTATCATTTTTTTGCATTTATTTTTTACAGTGTAAGCTCCCGTGGGGCCCAAAGAGAAGGGCTGGGACTGGGCCCCTCACAGCTTTCATCCCTTTAACTAAAAACACCAGAACAGACACTGTAAACCACAGGTGTCAAACATGTGGCTCGGGGGCCAAATCCGGCCCGCCAAAGGGTCCAGTCCGGCCCCAGGGATGAATTTGTGAAATGTAAAAATTACACTGACAATATTACCTATAATTTTAGTTCAGGTTCCACATACAGACCAATTCAATGTCATAATAACCTATAAATAGTCGCAACTCAAAATTTTTGTCTTTGTAAAATTTTTTCATGTATTTAAACTAAAACAAAGTATAATTTCACAAAAAATCTGAACAATCTGAAAAGTCTAAAGAGAAGTATGTGCAATTTTAATAATATTCTACCTGGTACTAAATATTTTGTGTATCCGTAAGTTATAATGTACATGTGGAAATGATAAATTAAAGCATAATAGTGTTAAAATTACACATTTTTTTTCCAGATTGTTCATATTATTCACATTGTTTGAAAGGATAGTTTGTAGATGTAAACAATTTCATAATGTAATTTTACTTTTTTCACTGTAAGACATAAAGAAAAGTTTAGAGCTGACATTATTTATATATTATTATGTTATTATTTGACTGGTTCGGCCCACTTCAGACCAAATTTAGCTGAATGTGGCCCCTGAACTAAAATGAGTTTGACACCCCTGCTATAAACGATCACATTAAAGGAGGCCAGGTCTGTTCAGCTGGATCTACACTTTTTATACTCATGTGATTAAATCTTTATTCACCAGTGAGACTTAAAGCTAAAGCTAGAACTGCACTTCGATCCGCCTCAAAGCTCCTCTGACAGCTGCAGTAAAGTATAAATATAATCACAAATTACCGAGTAGTCCTACGCTTTCAGACGCTTTTCTACAAGCCCTCTCCTTCATCTTCTCCCTGTGACGTCCACATGAACATCGGTCTCGTAGTGTAGATTTGTGTGGTTCTTCTGCTGCTATTAAAACCTTCTCTTCCTACCTAGTATGATTTAAAAAGCAAGGTCAAAGGTTGAACTATGTCTAGACTTGCATCTTGGAGAGCTGAATAACACTTGATTTGCAGTTTCAAAGGTTCAAAGTTCAGCAAAATTCCAGGTCCAGAGAAAGCGGTGGTGGAAGCCTCAGCTCCAGACGGTTTGTGCATGTAGGTGTCAGCAGTTTAGTATTCGATTATCAAAGACTAAATGAATATTAATCATCATGAGTAACTAGATGGTAGTTAACCCTATAATGCCAAATGTATCATATTTGATACATGAGTTTTGAAGCCCTCTACATGATCAGTGTGAGAGGGTTTTTTTCTTGAAAAACCTGATGTATACAATTAGATACAGATAGTCCACCAGGGGGGAGGAGTTTGTTCACCAGAGGCCTTTCCAGTGACTGTCATTAATGAAGAGAGAACTTTGACAATTTTGGGGGAAAAAAAAAAAAAACTGTCTCAGACATGTTTGTGTTATAAGATGTTTTTGTTTGTTCAAAAATAATCATATTTGAGCATTGAGCCCCAATGTATCAAATACGATACAAAATTGAAACTCATACATGGAAATTGATATTTGAAAACATGTTTTTTGGTTGTTCAGAAGGACCAGTAAAGGCTCCAGTTGGAGAGAACTGGAATTTTCTGTCTGTGATTTAATGGTTCAGGCTTTACAGGGTTAAGGAGCTGAATCAAGCAAATGAACTTTTAACCCCTTGATGCCTATTGATGAAAATTCACATCAACCCTCCACCACCACCACCATTTTTTCCCACAACTGGAAATCAATTCAGGCGTTAAGAGGTTAAGACTTCATCTTTTTTTTTTTTTTTTTTTCCAACAATAGATAATCTAGTTATGGGGACATTTTCAACCTCTCCATGAAATGTGAGTCAATTTCAACAAAGTTTTGATGTCCTTTGATTTGAGACTCATGAAATAAGTCTGTAGAAACTGCAAAGCTCCTGAATGGTTAAAAATCTACCCACACCCAAAAACAACTGGTGTACTTTTCATTGTATCTCGACTTTAACCTTTAACTTTTACTGCAGAATGGTGGAATGTTTGACACCTTCAGGGCTCATTAAAAATGCAGAATGTTTTGTCTGTGAATCTAACTTTAAACACTGGACTTGTCATGACAGTTTCAGTTGGACCCAAATGTCCAACCTCACCTGATGTCAACAGTTATTAAAGACTGAGTGAACTCGGGGAATCAGGAACATTTGCAAATTTAGAGAATATAAACTTTTCCAAATTGAGACATGTTGAGACCATTTCAAAGTATTAAAACAAGATTGTTTATCTTTTTGGGGGAGAAATCATATAAAACTCATATTCCATGTACCTTATCAAACCTTTTTTGTTGCCAGTGTTTGCAGATGTTTTTACTGAACCAGTATTTTCAGAAACAGTAGAGTGTATTTTCTGTTTCTGTTTAATCTCTCCATCATGTCCCGGCTCCTTTGCTCCTCAAGCTCCAGTTGAACCCAATTTACTCATTTGTATCTGCATAAAACCTTATGTGTTGGTAAAACTCAAAGAATAATAACTTACAGGTAAAGTAAATCAGAGTTTTTGTGTCATTTAGATACAACCACACAACACAAACGTCTCGCAAGGACCAATGTTGACTGTTTAGAAAAATATGGATGGTTTATTTGACCCTACTTTAACAAGCATTATAATCAGTTTCCATGATGTTCAACTCCTCAGATGTTGATGGAACACAGTCTACATCCAAATATGAACAGTGGTATATCTGTTATCAACAACACATTCATTCACTTCTTGTCCTACAAACAGTTTAGCAAAGACACACACAGTATAGTATTAATTTATCCTGTCAAATACTTGGTTAAGTGGGTTTCTATTCTGAACTCACGAAACAGTGATGATTTATAGTTGTTTTTTTAAGAATCTATTGAAAACAGACAGTCTAATACAAAGTCCATTCAGTAAAGACTTGTCCATAATACTGCTTCTAGAATAGCTTATTTACAATTGTCTACTGGAAGCAAAAGAAGAAAAAAACCCAAAGGAAATAAACCTGCCATCGCTTTAATAACAAAACAAGCTAGCCATCACTATTGAAACTCAAAAACAAAATCCAAAATGGAACAGAATTTTTTTTTATTGATTGTGCTTTGTAACCCACAAAACCACTTCATTTTTAGAAATGGAACATCTGTCAGAGGCACCAAATCGAAGTGCTAATAACATCCATTTCAGTTTCTCTCATTGAGATTCTCTAGCGCTATGAGTAGGACAGGGCGTACAAATGGTTGTTTTTATTCATTTATTTATATATTTATAAAGTTATTACAGGCTCATCCTAGTTCATCACCTGTGGCGTTGTGTTGCACAACAGAAGTCACGGAGGAATCGGTCCTTGTGTTTAACCATGCAAAGCCCTTTAAGATTCGCCAGAAAAGGTCACAGAATAGATTTGTTGGACAAAGGGGGGCTGATAAAGCCTTTGACAGACACAATCAGTGTTTTCTCACTAAAACATACACAGAATGAGGCCGTAGCCTGTGGATGAATAGGGTAGTCAAGACAGTGGAAATAATAGTAGGCAAGTTAGATAATACCACTCTCTGCAACAACCTTCTCTGGCTTCAGATCTAGCTGGGCCTGTGTTTGCAGTGTACAGTGTAGTTCATGTTCCCGGTCTCTCGCTGTAAGCTAGTGGATATTCTTGGTCCTGAAATCTCTGACTTTGCAGGAAACCTCAGTCAAAGATTGAAATAGCCACAGTCCGACTGTAACGGAAGGCCAGTGTACCCACATACCTCGGCCGCCCCCACCCCACCCCTGGGCACACAACAGTGTTTCCTCCCCCTCACACAGTCACCTCAGTTTTGCTGCCTGTGCGGTAGTGCTGTGGCTGTTGCTGCTGCTGGTGGTGCTGTGGGATGTAGTGGAGCTGTTCCACAGTGTGTGTCCGTCTGGAGGCAAAAGCCTGCCTCTTTGACGCTGTCTGATTCATGGCTAAAGTGTTGGAGTGCCCGCTGCCTCCTCCGCCTCCTCCTCCGCCTCCTCCGCCTCCCGGTGCCCCTCCTCCTCCACCGCCTCCGCCGTTGTTGGAGGCACTGGGATGGGAGTGCATTTTGGTCATCTTGTAACGATCCATAAGAGGCGTGGTTGGTATGAACACGTCTGTGTGCGAGATGGCACGCGATATCGACTTGTCACTGCCATAAAAGCCACCAGAGATGCTGCTGACCATGCCACGCTTCAGCGACATCATCAGTTTATCTGGAGAGAGCAGAGGATCCTGGGATAGTAGGCGATCTTGTGAGTACAGGCGTTCCTGTGAATAGAGGCGGTCTTGAGAGTAGTGGCGGTCTTTTGGGTAGAGGTGTTCCTGTGACAGGAGGCGGTCCTTGGAGTACAGGCGGTCCTTGGAGTACAGGCGGTCTTGGGACGTGTGGCGGTCCTGTGGAAGAAGGCGCTCCTGGGATCGAAGGCGTTCGGCAGACAGGAGCTGTTCATCGGAGAGAATCCGACCTCCATACGGGGACATCCCATTGGAGGACATGCTGTAATCCTGTTGGGGGGCAGTCTGCGGGGTCAGCACCCGGTCCTGGGACATCGCTCTCTGGACTCGGCGGGGCCTCTGCCTTTGCTGGGACTGTTGCTGTGAAGACTGTGACTGAGGAGGGGCCTGTGAGATGGAGGACGGCGGGGGCTGACTCTGGAGCTGCTGCTCCCGGTGCTGTTAAGCAGAAGATGAATGAGCTGAGTTTATTCATAAGTAGAGGGGTAAAAATCTCTGCCAGTCAGCACTACAAAATAAAAAAAAAAAAAAAATAGAAAGGGCAGCTTTACAGAACCGGCACAAATCTGGAGACTCAGAGAGCACACTTAAAGTCTGTGTGAAGCATTAACAAATACAATATCCAGCATGTTCTATGGTTGCACTGTGGACAAATGTGTTACTAACCATCTGACCGAATTTTAATGACTGCTCACATTTACCAAATGAGTTTTGAAAGTCATAGCAAACGCTGGAGGCATGAAAGCCAAGTGCTGTAGTATGTAATGTTTCTTATTCTGGACTAATGTGAACAGAAGAGCAGTCAAACATACTTTAACCACAAGTGGTGCCAGGCACAACAAACCCCGCCCCTCGCACATATTGTAGCTTATTCTGGCATAGATCCAGCTGATGTCATCATGTCTCTGTGTGTGGTCATGTCAGTAAATCAGCTGACTCTATAAAGTAAACAAACTAAATTGATGTTTTTATAGACATTTGAAATTTCACCCATTCTAAGTAAATGGGGAAAAAAAAGATAAAAAAAAAAAAAATTGAACTTTGACCTACGTTTCCCAAAATGTAATGAGGTCTACTCTCAGTCACTGGCAAATGATAAACCCAATTTGGTATAAATTCAAGCAGTAGTTTGCTGCTAGTGTTAACAAAGAAAGAGAAACAAGAAAACAAAACCAAAAACAACAATACTTCTTGCCTGCTCTTCGGGGGGCGGGGCAACGAGATGAAAAATAAACTGGTATCCGTTAAATATGTGTTGTTTTCAGGATATTTTCCCTGCTATACCTTACCGTCAGACAGGATTATCTGACAGGCTCTAGTTCGGTTCAAAGCCACCAAACACCTTTGACAAAAGCAGCCATGTTTTGTGACAGAAGAGGAGCAGCCTCAGTTCACCACATGTTTCTGTGTTACTCATGTGTTTCACCACTTTAACTAAAAGTTTGAACATGTTAGTTATTAGAGTGTGTTCAAAAAACTTTATCCCACCACAAACTGGAGAACATCCTAATCTTACTTAGTGAGAATTTTACATGGGCTAATACTTCTTTTACATTTCTATAAGATGTTTTTCGTCTATCTGAAATAGTCGGTGACATGATTGAGTCTTTTTCGACTGTATATGTGTCTGTAGTTGTACTTTACACAGACTTTAAGTGAAGCCCCTATCCACTCACCTGCTCTTGACTTATTTTGAGAACATGCAAGGGAAGAGTCCCTCTCGCTGCCAGGTCAGGCAGGTGGCGCTTACGAGTATAGTAGTCTTCAACTTCTTTATCTGCTGTAGAGGAGACAAAGGGTGAAGAGGAGATTCAGTGAGTGAAAGCGGAGAAAAAACAGGGTGTGTTCAAATGCAAGGGGAGAAATTGGATAAAGTAGGGTTTGGAGAGCACAGTGCACACAATGCAGTGAAAACTGTTGGCGAGCCCATCTGTGTTTCACCTTTCCAAGCTCATGGAGGGGAATAGAAAATAGAAAGAGACAGAGGATTGCAGTCGGACCAGATTACATGCGAGGCACATAACAGAACCACATCCAGACTTCATCGGGGATTCTACAGGCAGCTCTGGCTGTGGGGGCAAACTTTTCAAAGGTCATGAGAAAGTCCGTAAACAAACATCGTCATATCGCACAGATATGGAGGGAAGCACGCAGGCACCTCATACGTACATGCTGGAAAGCTAATTATATTATTGCACACATCACATCACGTTCAAAATTGCAAGTGTTTTCATGTCCTTGAGTGGACGTTATCTGTTTATTCATGTGTGAAACATGCATTTAGAAGCAGAGTAAAAGGCAAGAATACATTTCTAGACACAGTAGAGTGTAGTAGTGAATGTAGTATCAACCTCATGCCACACAACATGAATCCATGCATAAAGACTGGCTTTCAGAGACAAACCCTTACACAGTGACACATTTACATATATGTTTTAGATGTCAGTGTCAAATGCAACATAAATAATTCACAAAATGGCAACATTCATAAGTCCTTTGTTAGAAAGAGTTGATTTATCTGTCCTTTCTGAACAGCAGAATGACTGCTGAACTGCCACATCAAGTCAGTGTGAGTGCTAATGAAATTTAAATGATGAGCATAAAATATGGAGAGCAAACCTCTCCCACCTTATTGAGAATTCGGAGACATCTCTGAGTCTGAGTCTTTTTCAATAATGGGTGCAGTAGTGTCCACGCCACCTGTCAACATTATACTCAGCCAAAATCCCCTTCAGCAGCGAGCCACGGGTTGCTCTCTGCAAATCGATTCATTATGAGAGATAATAAAAACAAGATGTTCCTTTCCCAAGCATAATAGTCTTCAAGATGTGGGCAGGGCACTGCAAACTCATCAGCCGTATTACCATATCCTGAATGAATAACTCGGGACGTATACTGTCCTGCTCTGCAATGGGCTAAACGCTTTTCTTGAGTTTGATACCAATTTGCATTAATAAGCAGTAACATTCTTCTCTTTTATTATCCTCACAATGAGAAATGCTGCTCCATCTTCCCTCCAGCACAGTCCTGCATGATCTATCAGACACTAGTTGAGCAACAAAAAGAAACTGCAAAGCCTTTTGGCTATTTGCTTCAACAAATAATTTGCTTTGGAAGCAAAAAGAAGTTGGAAAGACTGACACTGGGAGAGTACACTGCCTGTGGATGTTTTCCATTTTAACAATCTTCTGTGGGCATTATCTTTGACAATTGAGCCACCCATCAAAAACTATTATGTTAATTCTCACGAGCATTCTTCAAGGCAGGGGTATTGGCAATGTATTGTGTTTTTCACCTAACACAACTGATCTTCCAAACCCATTTTTGCTACTTCGTTCCGAATGGTGCCTGGCAGCTACGAGTGGGAGTGGAGTGAGCCCTGACGGGATGAGTTGTAGATCGTCATCCTTCACTTTGACTGCAAGCCAGCAGTGAAGTGGGGCAGTCATGATGAAATTACACAAGCCTTAAGGAATATTTGCGTTCCACTTAGAGAATATCATGAGATGAGACCTCATTACGCAGCAGAAATCCAACGTAGCGCCACTAAATCAATACCGAGCCGGGCCAGGCACAAGAAGCCACTTAATGTACTTATATGCTTCAAGAGAAATAGTGGCTGTAGCTTTTAAGTGGAGACAAGGGAAGCATGGAATATCAATGACTCACGGTTTCACGAGATGACTGGGCTGATTTCATGAAAAATTTCAAGTCCCCGCCATCCTTTTAAATGTTTATTTGATCAGGAGCTGCAAAAATCTCCGGGAAAAAATGGGTGCGAGTGATATTTTTCTACAGGTTGACGTCCGTGGTACAGCAGGCAAATCATTTTCACAGATGGAACACTTCGGAGTCCCACCCAGAAGTCAGGGCAGCACAATGAATGCAGTGTTTTAATCATGCAGGGCATCAGGGCAGCGGGGCCTACACTTGCATTAGTGCAGTGAACGAGGACCTACTGAGTTTCTTCAGGGACGAGAACCGGCTGAGGTCGGCTTTGACGGCCGCCTCGTAGGAAGGCGGCAGGTGAGACAGGCTCTGGAAGGAGCGTGAGAAAGACAGGTCGTAGGGTTCCGTCTGCGAGGTCAGGATGCCGCTTATCCGATTGTTTTCTGGAGAACACATACATATACAGACACAGAAAATGGGAGAGAAAAAAAAATGGGCTGGCTGGCTTCCTCCTCCCCTTCCCTCCCACCCCCAAAAAAGGAAAAGCTAGCCAGGATCAGACCCCAGGCAACCATCATGGAGGACCACCTGCTGAGGTAAGAGAAGTCAAGAATGAACTGCTGGGCAAGCTGGAGTTTTTGGTATACAAACATTTCCTGGAGGCAGAGGTGCTTTGAATTAATCTCATTGGTGTAATTTAAAAAGCCATTATTGGATTCATGACAGCACACTTTTTATTCTGCAGGTTAGACGACATGAATGACAACTAACTCCATGTTAAAATATTAAAATGTTGATGAAATGTTTTCCCAGACCTCTGACTGAAAACATTTGTGTGCCAGGAGGCGTAAATAATTTATTGTTATTGCCAAGGCCATCACGTCCACCGAGGACACTGAAGCCGCGGAATTGTCTCTGGGAATTTGGGAGTTAATATCCCGAGGTGGAGTGTACATAAATATAGGCTTCTTCAGTTTGATGCGGTGTTTTTTTGCGGTTAGGTTTCAGGCTCTGGAGAATAACATTAAAATGAATGAAATTCCTCTGTTCCAATCAAGTCCAACAGGCTGTGGCTTGTGTGGATGTGGAGCATTAATTAAATGCACCATCGCACCGATCTGTTGGTACCGTGTTGTGTTATCAATGAATTCGACTGTTGAAAAACGGGGAAAACTAGCCATGCTGTGTAATATGTGCGTATATTTTGGCTTCTGCATTGAAGATTGGAGAATGTGGAGGGAGGTGTGGCTGTTTTCTGACAGCCTTGGGGCTACACAGACTGGCTTGTCATTAGAGCTTCCGGGACACTGAAGCTTTGCAATTGTCTCTGGGAATTTGGGAGTTAATATCCTTAAGTACAGTGTACATAAATGTAAGCTTCTTGAGTTAGGTTTTAGGCTCAGGGGACTAAAATTAAAATGATTAAAAATGCTCTGTTCCACTCAAGTGAGACAGGCTGTGGATTGTTTTGCTGTTTGGGCATTAATTAAATGGACTATGTAGATATTCTGTACATAGGCAATACTGTTTACGGATTAAAAAAATAAAATAAAACTAGTGTCACTGACACATATTTGCAAAGTTATGTGTAAAAGCATTTTAGATTCAACAACAAAATGGGGAAAATAATAGTTGAATACAGTATGATATATTACATAGTTTGTTCGAGGCAAATGAAACAAATGTTGCTGTTAGTTTGTCATGTGACTGACACAGACACAGGATTAACACTACTGTTTTAAGATACAGAGAAAGAAAGGTGAACAAATCATTCAGCTCCATTATATTATATTTTGCGGGAGCCTTTGAACAGTTTGATGGTTGAGATTCTGCTTTTTATGAATTTATAAACACATTCTGTTTCTGTTTTCGTGACATATGTCTGTCAACGCAATACAGCAAAAACAACTACAAACTGGTACAAATGCTCAAATGAATCCATGTATTGAACTTCAAACTGTGGATGTCAGATACTTCACATATTATTGGATACAGCAGATGTTGGGCAGAAATACAGTTTGAGATTAAAAGTACCGTTTCAACGTGAAGTTGGAGTTTTCACCACAACATCAAACACTGACACAAATACCTATATGACCTATGTATGTATATTAGTTGAGTTTTCACTTTCAAAGGTGTTTTTGAAAACCTTTAATGTTTTAATGATGTAAAATACAGTTTGTGTAACGATGAGTCTCAAAAAATATGTCCCTCTGAAGGTGGATGGCAATAATTTGGCCATTCACTTATCGCAGGGGTCACCAATCCTGGTCCTCGAGGGCTGGTATCCTGCATGTTTTAGATGTTTCCCTCTTCCAACACACCTGAC
>JAQQZY010000012.1:25443268-25462951 GCA_030068375.1 Ostorhinchus rueppellii
AGACACTTCCCCCTCCTTGCCTCCAGTCCCACTCACACTGGTGTATGAATGTTAGGTGGTGGTGGTGGGAGGGGCTGTAGGTGCGAAATGGCAGCCACGCTTCTGTCAGTCTGTCCCAGCTGTGGCTACAAATGTAGTTTACCACCACCAGAGGGAGAATGTGAGAGTGAATGGATCAATAATGTAGAGCACTTTGGGTGACTTGAAAAGTGCTGTAAAAATCAAATCCATTATTATTATTATTATTATTATTATTATTATTATTATTATTATTATATAGAGAAATTATGTCAGTGGTCTCCAATCCAGGTCCTTGAGGGCTGGTATCCTGCATGTTTTAGATATTTCCTTCTTCCAGCACAGCTGACAGTCACTATCAGGCTTCTACAGAGCTTGATGATTGGCTTATCATTCGGATCAGGTGTACTAGATTGTATACCGGCCCTTGAGGACCAGGATTAGTGACCCTTGCATTACGTACTTGCTGAATAACTGTTGGTTGATGACAATGCAGAAGTTTTGATAGAACCTTATAATTCTAAAGCAGCAAATGTGTCCAGGTTTAGTTCTGAGAGTGCTGTAATTCTGAAAGTGTTATCCAGATGATACTGTGAAAAACATCAGCCTCTATTATCAGGTTTTCACCCTGTAAGTGTCGCCAAATTTCTACTCCAATGTAAAGTCCTAAGAAGATACTTTTGTAAAACAACTGTTCTTATTGAATCTAATGAACAGAATTTTGAAGTGATCCAAATTATTCAAAAGTATCAAGAGACACAGTCATGGAAAAAATTACTAGACCATCAAAAATCAACAAAAACAATGGTTATGCAATCAAGTACTAACTCCTGTGTGTGTCATGTGACTAAAACTTACTGTTTTTGTCAGTACAGTGCCTTAGATATTGATGTAAGAACTGAAGTGATTTTGGTTTTTATCAAGGAAACATGGAAAATAGTTCAATATCAGCTCTGAAATTAAACCACTATGAGCTATTTTTGTTGTTATCATTATATTTGTACCTTTAGTTGTACCAGGCATTAAAATGAACAAGAAACTGAAGAAAACAAGGATGGTCTAATAATTTTTTCCACGACTGCATGGTTTGTGGCCATGGATGTTACAAAACTGTTAATTAACTCCAACAGGAAATCTGCGGTTTTGGTTTGAATATGCAGTTTGTCCCCCTCACTGTTTTGTCATGAATTTCTGTCCAATTAATAGTAGTTCTCTAGCACCAGATACACAGGAAGTGATATTCCTTCATGCATCATCTACACTGTAAAAAATAAAACATTGAATCAAATTTTTTTTTTAAATACGTCACACATAAAAGAAATTAGTTTTTTTTTTAAACGTGTGACCTATTGAAGAAAAATATTTAAGTTGATTCAGTGTTTTACTTTTTACAGTGTGGTGCCAGGCCAGAGGACATCTACCTGCCCATAATAAAGCCCTGATCTGTGATGATTTAGCTTTAATATCCTTTGCTTTTGACTCCTTGTTACATACATTTCTAATTTTGCTGACATATTGTTACCTAGTTTAATTACAATAGTTTTATTTCATTATTAGTATTATTAGCATTATTAGCTCTTTATAATCAAACTATTTCTCCACTATTAACATGTTATCACAGAACGGTGATATTAACAGATAAAATGCACTTATGGTGGTTTGCTCTAAGTATTATATTGGGGAACATTTTTTTTTTTTCTTCATGTTCTGCCAACCAGGAGGGATGACCTTGACAGAACATTAAGTTGATCCTCAGCCAATTGTATCTACTAGGGAAAAAAATGAAAAGAAAAAAAGAAAAAAAGAAAAAATGACGGACAGAGACTGTACCCTGATCCCACTCACAGAAAAATGTTCATGACTATGGGATGTGACACTTCTGTGATTCAATCTTCAACAAAAACGCCTCATTTTCAATAACAGAATGGATTTGTGGCAGGGCGAATTGAAAAAGAGGACCATGTCAAGGGGTTTTCACACATCCATGTCAAGCACTATACTCAAGTTAATGTGCAGGTCCAGGCTCCAGCTCAGACACTGAACTGCGCCGTGAATTCAGTTGAATACCCCCCCTCCCACTAGGTTCTCTTACCATTCTTAGGTGTGCGTGTAGGGCTACCTAGAGCCACATGGTTATAGTTATGCTGATGGGTACCTGAAATGACAAAAGCAATGTTGAGCATCAATGAGGGATATTGTGTATCTGCTGGAATACAGATTGTTAACAGAGTGAATGTGACTAATAAAGGGATAATTCACTAAAATTCTAATTAAGTTGTCCATAGCTTTGGGAAATACACAGTGTTTTATGCAATTAGGAAAATATAGAGCCATGTTTTTAGATTAACAATTATAGCCCGGATTCCATATCACCATGTTTCAGTTGCTGGCAAACTTATTTAGCAGTGAAATATCCCTTTAATTTCTTCAAATTAAGGGTATGGACATAAAGAGAGATGAGACAGATTGTGGGATGAGTGAATTTATGTAGAGTCTGCTGTAACCTCCGCATTACCCTGCACAACATGTTTCTATCAAACAGAATCCACAAAATTGGAGACAGTAGGCACAGTAAGGGGGAAAAAAATGCAGGGCTGTCATACAATATTCATCACATCCTGTCCCAGAACACACAGGCCCTCATATTCTTTGGAAATTGTATTATTTAAGACTAAAGACATCATAAATGTATGATGGCCGCCGTCATTTAGAGGAAATGCATCAAATGTGGTAATTTTGCTTGTTATGACCCATTTTAATGTCAAAGAAAGGGAGCGACATGTAGACAGAGCAGGAGAATGTGCAAAGCAGCTCAATCACAGGTTTCAGAAGAACATGTGGTGGCATACGAGCAGCGTTCACACACTGCAGGTACAGAAAACACCACCTGCTAAACACATGGAGCTGCTAGAATTTGGGTGAATGTCTGCTGAAGGTTCTACTGAGAATTTACAATGAAGATGGTTAGTGATGTTTTTTTTTTTTTTATTAACCCATGTACTGATCTGAACTGTAATATCTGTAGATCCACTAATCCTATCAATACATGTAAATAATTGGTGTAAAATACAGTTTGTCATCTTTTCATGGTCATCAGATATGACCCATTTGGACGTTCAGATGCTTCATAGTGAACGTGGAAGCATCGTCATCTTCTACAGCATTGATTCACCAGTAAAACTCATGGAGTTGATGGAAATGCTTGGTTTTATGTTCAGTCATTGATATAATTACCTGAAAAAAAAATACTTTTTCTGTCAGTTTTTTCTGTTTTTGATACAATAAACCTCAACTAAATCTGAGCTTTTATGACCATCAACATGATCAGTAGATTAAATATAGGAAAATACCTGATTTATTTTGATAAAATGCAAAATACAAAGGATAATATTGCATTAAATGGTAATAAATCACTAAGAAAGGTTAGATGTAGAGAAATTTTCATTTGGGAACCAACATAAAAGTAGTGCTGGGTCTTTATTGGTTCATCCTTCCAATCACTCATGAATCTCCAGTAACAACAAATAAACACCCCATCCATTGACTTTTCCTAGTCAGTTAGCCTCCCACATGCATTGTATATAGAATTTTTTATGTTGCTTGGTAAAGTGAAGTCATTTATTGTGATCTTTCACTTTGTTGTAATATAAGCTATGCAGGCTAGTTCATATCAAAGCAAACAAATGGTGCCAGGCACAACAAACCCCAGCCCCTCGCACGTATTGTAGGTAATATTGGATTTTGGATCCAGCTGATGTCATCATGTCTATACATGTGCTGATGTCAGCATATCAACTGCCTCTATACATATGTCAATGGCCAATGAGGCAATCTATAAACCCAATGTGGTGTAAAGTCAACCAATAGACATTTGAAATTTTGCCCATAATAAGAAATGAGGAAATTTTAAAAATTCCTAAAAATTTGAACTTTGACCTACTGTTCTCAAACTGTAAGGAGATCTATTCTGGGTCATTATTAATCTATAAACCACATTTGGTATAAATTCAACCGATAGTTTTGCTGCTACAGTGTTAAAGAAACAAACAAACTGAACCAAAAAAACAAAATCCTTTGCATGTCGTTCGGGGGGGGGCGCGGGGGGGGAGGTAATTAACACACTGTTGTGCTGTAATGCAGTTCGAGGGGACAGGTAGAGATCTAACATGTCCTAAACCAACACGACACAAGATGACATCACTCTCAAAAAGACTCAAATGCATAAAACATCACTGACAGTGTTAATATACTTTCTGTTTCTCTCATTTCAGCTGTGACAACATTATACCCAAGGTTTTATCATGATGACTCGCAAAAACAACCTGGTTAGAATTAGGAAAAGATTGCAGTTAGTGGTAAAATAAGGCACTTACTTGATAAACTACAAACACTGGTCTGTTATGTTAAGTTCCCTGCCAACACAGTCTTACATCAGAGCCTGTTGAATAACTGTACATGTCAGGTAAATGTAGGCCTACTCATTATCATCTGAACAATACATTTACCATTTGTAAGTGCTTGACCATGACTGACCACGTTTTGCACAGCATTCAGCTGAAGTTCCCTCACTGCAAAATCAAAATCTTACCAAGTGTATTTTTTTCATTTCTAGTCAAAATGTCTCATCACACTTAAAATAAGACAAAATCACCTCAAGAGTAACTTTTCAGTCAGATATAAGAGCAAAGTTTTAGACAATAGATCTTAAAAATATTTCAAGAAATCTTACCAAGATGATTCTCACTTGTTCCATCAGCAGATTTTTTGTGGTTGCTTCAATTGACGCCTATTGAAGCAAATTTGCATCAAACCCCCCTGCTCCAAAGTGTAACCAAAATACTATCTACTTGAAAGAAAAAAAAAAGTCACATTTTTTTTTTCACAATTGGAAATTGATTCAGGCGTTAAGCAAAAAAAAATTTAAAAAATCCCGAAATAAGCAAAAAATTATCTTAAAAATTGAAAATTATCTTGGTACGATTTCTTGAAATAAGATTTTCTAGATTTATTGTCTAAAAATAAGTTCTTATATCTCACTGAAAAGTCACTCTTTAGGTGACTATGTCTTATCTTAAGTGCGGTGAGATTCTTTTGACTAGAAATAAGAAAAACACACTTGGAAAGATTTAGATTTTTGCAGTGCTATGTGATAAAATACGGTAGAGAGGACAGAGTTTGCCTTGTCCATCAATAACTGCAATGCCACTTTCTTTTATCCAGTTTCCTTGTGTTGTGTTTGTGCTCGCTTGTATTTTCTGTATTGGCAGCACATTCCCAGTATTCCACACGGATGGCCCTTTGCTCATTTGATCCATTTGCATGAACAGTAAGTTGCGGTTGCAGGGCCCTCTCGGTTCAATTCCAAACTCTGGAAAACAATCACAAGTCCTTCATCTCTGATCACCTTTTCCACAGTCACAGTAAACACAGGCTCTCGGTCTAATCAGCAGTAACAGTCCTCTGTGCTGTCATCTGGGAGGCAGAACCATTTTAATTTCAAGTCGGAGAGGATAAACAACAGTTTCACCAAATCATGTATCCGTCGTACTGTGCAG
This sequence comes from Ostorhinchus rueppellii, assembly GCA_030068375.1. NCBI lineage: Eukaryota > Metazoa > Chordata > Actinopteri > Kurtiformes > Apogonidae > Ostorhinchus > Ostorhinchus rueppellii. The sequence goes on from JAQQZY010000012.1 coordinate 25,448,842, forward strand.
GAGTGTTTGTGGATGACAGGGAGCGTGATGCAGTGGTACAGTGCTCTGCTGGGCCCTGCAGTGTGGAGGTGCTTTAGTTGAAAGATGGGACCTTTACTGAGCCCATTGTGCTGCGAAAGTTGATGAATGACAGCTATTCACAGCAGTGTGTAGGAGTCGGTGTGTGTTCTGTGTGCGTGAGGGTTTGTATGTTTGTATATGAGGAGGAGGAGGAGGCAGCGATAGATGGAGACCCCATCGGAGAGTGTTGCCGTCGCGACACGTTCATTTGCTGTCTGCTGCTGTGCCTGTTTAAAAATGCATTAGAGCCAACTGCTGAAACATCCATTTACATCTGTCAGAGAAGTGAAAGAGGAGAGGGAGGCCCGACACTCTCACATCATAGGTTTCAATATTTGCTCGAGCTATGGAGATAGATGAGACGTGGCTGCTGTGTTCCTTCACTGGGTTTGTGTTTTTCATATAAATGTTCAACAGTTATTCTCGCGGAGTAGATTACTCATGGGGGAGACTCACATCTGTAGCAGCGTCGTAAAGTAAGTATGAATTCTGTTTGGTTACCAGCAACGTAACACAACCTTAACCATGATATGTTGGCTTTTGTGTGACACGTAAAAGGGTGAAAAAAAGCATAAAATGTGACACTTACTATCCTCCTTAACACACGAAGACCCAAACAGCCACTGGTAACTGCAAACATCTACTGATCTAAACTGTTTAATACCTGTTGATCCACTAACTTTATCAATACATGTCAATAATTGGTGTAAAATGCAGGTTGTCATCTCTTCACGGTCATCCAATATGATCCATTTGGAGGTTCAGAGGCTCCATAGTTACCATGGAAACACCATCATCTTCTACAACATTGATTCACCAGTAAAACCCATGGAGTTGGATCATGACAGTGGATGAAAACACTTGTTTTTACAATCAGATATTGAAATCTTTGCTGAAAAAGTCACTTTTTCTCAATTTTTTTTCCTGTTTCTGATTCAATAATCCTCAACTTTAATCTGAGTTTTCATGAACATCTACATGATCAGTGAATTTAATCTAGAAAAATACATGATTTACACTGAAAAATGCAAAATACAGAGGATAATATTGGAATAAATGGTGATAAAAAATGGTTAAATATAGAGAAAAATTCATTTGGAAACTTACAAAAAAAAAGCTCTGAGTCTTTATGGATTAAAGATAATCCAACATGGTTTTACAAGTGTCTTGACTACAACTCCACTTTTTTCTGTTTCTGATATAATAACCTTTGTATTTACTCTAGCTTTAATGTACTTCTACATGATTAATGAATGAAATATAGGAAAATACCTGATTTTCACTGAAAAGAATGCAAAAAACCAGAGGATGAGATAATAATAAAATGAAATCTACAGAAAAATTCCTTTGGTAGCACTGGTTCTTTATGGGTTAAACAAAGTAGCTATTATTGAATTAAACTGGGCTTCAGTCCTGTTTGCACAGACTTTGCTCAGATGTAGGGAAACTTAATAACATTTCTTATTTAATAAATCTGCCATGTCTGTAATTCATCAAATGGAATTTCCAGACAAATTACCTTAACAATCAGGAGATGAATCAGTAATGAAAGCTGCATTACAATCCTCATTATGAAACGTTTTATTATGGTTCAGGCGCTGATTGTTCCGCCTTTAATAAATGTTTGACCTTGCCCAAAAATAATTGTTAAAGTTAAAACACAATGGTTAAGGTAAAATAAAACAACTTAGTGACATTTTTCTGTAAAAAAAAAAAAACCCACACAGTAACACAGTCTAATGTATATTTGTGAATGCAGCTCGTTTAGTGTGTGGGTCCAATGTGGCACAAACTAATCTTGACATGTTATAAAATATGTCTTGCCCTACATATTACAGGAAATCCATTTTCAAGTTATTCTTTAGGGTATGTTACAGCTGGCATTCACTAATTTTGTCAATGGAATACATGTGGAATTAACTAATCAGTACAGAGTGAGCTTTTGGGAAGAAGGGGGTAGGCTCCCATTATTCTGGTTTTAAAAGAAATATGTAAATATACACAAGCAAACACCCAACACTGTTATACCTGTATTGTTTCTGCTTGATTAAGTAGATGCATTCTGCACTCGGTCTACAGTGAATGTATTTTAAATGAGAAAATCCACATCCTGACACGCTGCCACACTGACAGCTCTGCCTACACTGAATATGTTCGCTTTCATTTTTTATCTGCTGGTCTTGTGAAATAATTACCTGCCAATGTCGATTATCTCAAAATAACGTTTAACCTTTTAACTTCCACTGTTTTGATGGAACATTTGCTTGAGGTTAGACTTACAATAGAAGAAATCTAAGACCAAAAGAAAGCATTGTCGAGATTTTTGTGTTAAAACAAAGGAGACTACATCAGTTATAACATTGCTCAAATGTAGTCATACATTAAATGGATGTTACATGTTTAATCCACTTGGTTAGTCAGTGAACCTTTAAATCTCGCACCGGAATGTCTGGAAGGGGGCAACATGTCTCCAGAAATGACAAATGCTCTGATGCCATTCTTTTAACCAGTAATACATTAATACATTCATACCAAGAGTAATAGAACTCCATAGAATCTCTATTCTGGGGTGCCATAAAGGGGGGTTAAACATGACATATCCATGGGGCCCAGTATTCCCAGGGGGCCCATAGAACAGTGGAGGGGCCCCAGTATATATTATAGGTTAAAAGTTGTAAATATTTCGTGTAAGCTTCGGTGTACAACAGAGGGATAGAAGGTGGGAGTCGGACATCCAAAGCATGTTATGGTAAATGTCCCTTTCAATTTACGCTAGTTTTGGTAGATATGGCCAGGGGGGAGATCAACCCCCCTTACCCCCACCCCCTGTGGTTTTTACATCCCTACTTCTTCTCAATGAATTTCAACCAACCACTTGAAATAACAGGCATGTTGTGACAGTTTTCTTACACCTACATCCTACATGACTGTCAGCAGTCTCAGAATTCACAAATGTAAGGGTTGGGGGTTAAACATGACAAATTCATGGGGTCTAGCCTTTGTAGGGGCCCATAGAGCAGAGGAGGGGGTCCAGTCGACACAGGTTAGACGTTGTGAACATTTCATGTATAATCGAGGAATAGAACCCAGGAGCTGGACGTGGAACGTATGTTAAGTTTCACTATTGTTTCATGCCAGCATTACGTTAATTATGGACCGCACCCCCACGTATACAACTGCTGCACCCCACTCCTACCAAAAAAACCCCAAAAACATTAACCATCTGTTTGTTTTTTTCCACAAATCGTACCCTGGTTACGGCAGTTGTGAAACACACCCCCACGTATACCCCCTCCACAGACACTCACACTTCCACAGTTACTTTGTTGTAGCAAGGGTCCGTAATGTTTTACCTTTCGAGGGGGTGCCATTATTGCTATCAGTGCCCCATCCCCTTTTGACAAACCCAAACTGTCCACTTGCAGCCTCTGTCTAACACTGAACTGGATAAAATGAGTGAAGTCTCCGAGAGTCCTTGTTATGTGTGTTATATCCCTGAAAACCAGAAAGGCCCCCCACGTTTCTAATAAGCATTTAAAAGTCCAGACCCAGACATGGTCCAGTACTGTGCAACATTCTTGATCTTGAAGACATTTTCGACACAATCTGGTGATTTCCTCTAAAACCCCGGCCTGAGTGGCCCGGAGAGACGGGTTTTTGCAGAGCGGCCCGCTGAGAAGAAGCAGAAGCTCATTAAGATCTTGGACAGCCGGCGATCCCTCCGTGACCAATTAACCATATTCAAGAAAGATTCCCAGTACAACCAGCACTCCCAGCCTTTTCAAAACCTAGAGGCTGCTTATCAGCCAGAAACATCCCAGAACCCTGTCACCGTCATTGCCTCTGTGCATTGACGCTGCAAAATAACCTCCAAATACCACGCTGCCTCCCCTGTTACCATGAGGCAGCACCAGAAACCTATTTGTCAAAGCGAGCGTTGGTATGCATGACCCCCCTGGTTGCACTGCTGTCCATTAGTTATTGCCTTCATCTCCTTAAACTGGGATATTAAAATAGATGCAAAGCTGCTGCTGTCTAATCATACACTGAAATGATTATTTATGATTGACATCCTTTCCAGATTGTTGGGTTAAACAGGGTCCTGATATAAATTGCTAAATAGCCATTTTTCTGTGGGTATGTTGATGACGCAGCTGTGCGTTTGTCAGATGGTGTCATCCTGGATTACTTACTGAATCATCCATCTACTGTACCTATGATAAGTGCAGAGGCCGGTCTATCACACCTTCCTGTGACTACAGTTGCCTTCAGCGAGACTATTCCTCACATTAAATTTCCCTTCTCTTATAACTAATCTCCGGAGAATACCTCCTTGGCGAGTTTGCATAATAGTATCCAGATGGTACACGAGTGACTCAGTAATCTGACATTTGGTGTGGCATTTTGTTTCACATCACACTTCCAAACATCACATCCACACAGGGGAGGCAGATGAAGACATGCTGAGCCGACCACAAAGCACCTTGAACCCTGTGCCAAGGTTAAATAAGCATTTACAGAATCGATTGTGGTCACATGCTTTGAGGTATCGTGCAAACCATTGGAACATTGATTTCTGAGAGTTTGTATTCTGTCCAACAACTTAACAGCAGCGTCATGGAACCCAGTCAACTCTCTGTGTGTATTATTGGCTTTTGTGCGCGAGTGTGCTCAACCACAGCTCCTTGTCTTTCAAAGAATAGTTGGCATGCTAAGGGTAGAGATGAGGTGAATGGGTTGCTGGTAGCAGTCTTTTATGGGAGACAATGAAAGTGGGTAGAATAAAAAACAAGCTGACAAACAAGGTCATCAGTGTTTGTCTGGACAAATGTGCAGCCTCTGGAGTTGAGCCATTTAATGTCTGACAACACAAACGACAAACAAGGAGTATCAAATTAAGGGAAAAATCTCACTAAGTAGGTCGAAAATAATTACTTACAGACATTGTTTACTCCAAACCTGAGGATGTTCTGCAGTATCGAGTATTTAATTCCTAGTTCAACCTTCAGTGCTTTTGTAATTTCTGAAATAATCACCTTTAAGAGTCTTTTCACATCTGAAGGTCTTAACCAGGGTCCAACAAAGGTTCATGGTTTGGTTCTACTACATAAGAACATTTAATCCTATTGGTCTGCATTACCCTGAACTTTACATTGACTGGTTTTTAGATGATCACACGTCTTGTGTCAGTTTTTTTAGATAGCCACTTCAAAATTAATGGAGAGAAAAGACAAGGAATTGTGTCAACTTAACGTGCAAAATGAGATTTTAAATTTGCTACATGAACATCCTTAAGTGACAAACATCTTGTAACTTCATATCATCCAATTAACATTTCACTGCTTCAGACGATAGTTCTACCAAATCAAGTGTCTACTTCTCATATGCTATCGCTGCTAATTTTTCTTTGTCCTTTGTCTAATGACCTGCTCCAACTTCCTGTGATTGGTCCAAAAGTGGAACCTTAAAAAAAGTTTTCACATTAGGAACAAATTAAACCATTTTTCAGTTGCATCCAAACTGACACAACCTCTTTTTGTAGGACTAAGTTGACTAATCACACCTGCAACTTTGCTCCAGGTGAATTATAAAAGCATAATCCACTTATTTTGACTGTTTATTTGTCTGTTGCTTATTTTCATGTTCAACAAGTTCCGTAAAGCCCTTTGAGGCGACCTTGGTGTGATATTGGGCTCTAAAAATAAAACTGAACCGAATTAAAAATCTGAAATACATAATTCAGGTTTTTTTTGTTTTTTTTAAACCCCTTGACGCCTTAATTTATATCCAATTATGAAAATAAATTCAGGTGTCAAGGGGTTAATTCAATTCATTCAATTGGAGCGGAAGCAGTTTGATATGAATTTGCAACAATAGGTGTCAAAGGGTTAACTGTCCTTCGTTTACTACTCTCATTCATAGTCATGGGAAAAAAATGATTAGACCACCCTTGTTTTCTTCAGTTTCTTGTTCATTTTAATGCCTGATGCAACTAAAGATAAATCTATTTGGACAAATGTAATGATAACAACAAAAAATAGTTCATAGTACAATTTCAGAGCTGATATCTATCCATTTTCCATGTTTTCTTGATAACCAAAATCACTTCAGTTCTTACATCAATATGGCATTGGACTGACAAAAGGCATTCCACATTTTCTTTTGTGTCTGTTTTAGTCACATGATACACGCAGGAGTTGTTTTTTTATGACATTTGATGGTCTAATAATTTTTTCCACTGCTATATGAAGATGCATCTAAAACAGGGGTCACCAATCCTGGTCCTCGAGGGCCGGCATCCTGCAGGTTTTAGATATTTCCCTCTTCCAACACACCTGACAGTCATTATCAGGCTTCTGCAGAGCTTGATGACAGGCTGATCATTTGAATCAGGTGTGTTGGATGAAGGATACATCTAAAACATGCAGGATACCGGCCCTCTCGAGGACCAGAATTGGTGATCCCTGATCTAAAAACACCTATTCCTTTAAAAATCCTCACTGCAAAATGCCATAGTGGAAACGCTAGTGGACAGAGGCAGACTTCTAAACACTGATAATAGAGACAGACAAGCGCAACTTAATGGAAAGCCTAAAGGCTGGGTATCTCTGTACACACGGAGGAGGGAGCGGGACAAGCAAAGAGCTGTAAGGACTGAAATACAGTGGACACAGGATAATCGGAGACAGAAGAGATAAGAGGAGGGAATGTATGAAAAAGGAGGATGTGACCAGGCGCCGGGATGAAAAGCAGAGAGAAACAGCAACATGGGCCAGTGATCACAAGGCAGCCCTCCACCCCCCGACATCACACCGCCCACCTTAGATCTATTAGAGCCATCCTCGGCTCTCTGCTCCACTATCCTCACGACATCCCTCTCTTAAACCTACAGCCCTGCCATCCCATTAGCCCTGCCAAGTAGAGCTCCCAGACTCCTGAAAAGCCCAGAGGAGGGGGCGGTGGCGAAGGGCAGAGTGTGTCGTTTATATATATATATATATATATGTGTGTGTGTGTGTATTTCCGTTAACGTGTGTGTGACCGCCAGCCAAGGAAGCAGAGGAAGGGAAGCCACCGTGGGTCTGACATTTAACAACTGACAAAGAGTGTTCACATTTAATCGCTAAATGTTAACTGCCATAATAGCCCCACTTCACTCGGTTAGTAGGGGACAAAGCTCTGGGCCCCTAGAAAGAAGTCGCTCCCACCTCCTTGATGATTTCACAGTCGGCGCAGGAGGCTTAACTCTGACCCAATTGCAGCTCTGGTGATAATGCTTATAAGTTATATTTATAGCACTTCCAGCTCTGCTAATTTTAGCTTCCACTGCTCATTCTTAACCAAGAGGCTAATGGGAGTTAGAGTTTGGGTTAAAAACATGGAAAAATGCTGACAATTTGCTCACTTCATTTTAACTTTCAGTGTTTGAAATGTTTTAACCTATAGCCACTTTATTTAAAAAAAAAAAAAAAAAAAAAAAAAAAACCACCTCCACACAATTGCAATGGCAATTTTGTGTGGAGGAGGTAGAAGAGAGACTGGGCAGTTAGCATGATTAGCAATAGCTGCCATGACAACAAAGGGAAGCCACCCACATAACCTTAAAATTCATCAACAAAAAAAAAAAAACCACTCACTTTCATGGTAAACCTTACACAGCCTACTGACTGGAATAGTGTATGCGACTGTGGTGAGTGTTGGAGCAAAATTAAAGATGAAAAACTACACTGGGAATGAATTTTATCAAGCAATACGAGTTCACCTACTTTACATGTACTTATAATGCAAAACATTATTTCATTTTGTCATTTTGTTGACACTGTACTGAGGTCAAAACTGGGAAGCATGAAATTAACATCACAAAATGAAATATAAACCTTACATAAAACATCCCTACTCTCCTCATAAACTGAATTGCTATAACCTATTAGCCTACATACTGTCTGCTTTCTAAATACCACAGAACCTTTTTTTTTTTTTTTACACTCCATTTGCAGATTTTGCAGATTCAGTAACATAACACACTTTTGCTTGTAGATAAATAAGACTGGCTTGAAGCTATTAAGTCTGCTCTTTTCTGGGTCATTAGCAAAGCGGACCTGGCTGCATATATTGTTGTCAGCCACAGTGCTGTTTTCGACAAATTATATCTGGACTGGGTTTCTTCTTTCTGATCATTAGTTCTGCTGTTTTGTCTTACAATTTTAACAAAGCCCATTTTCTTCTTGTCTTTGTGCAAGTATTTCTGGGAACATTTTGTCCCAGAACTTGTTTTTTAAAGCTACAATATGTGTATCTTTTTTGGCAGCTGTCATTTGGAAAACTACAAGAAACATCCTTGGAACATTTGACATTTAATGTCCTAACATGCCATTTTCAAATGTTTGTGGGCATTTATATTCCCTAACTATTCCGTGTCTACACAAGGCACCATGTGGATAGAGTCATTTTACCTCTTATTTTAGTTTTGGCTGCAATAACTCCTGGCATTTCTAGCTGCCAGATGTTTCCCCTAACAGTGTGGATTTATTGTTTTGTTTTCGGCTTTTGGTGAAAACAGTTGCTTGCTGATGCTGTAAATCTGGCTGATGCAATGGATGAGAATGAACCAAACACTGAGCTTGTTAAAACATTTTGTAAAACTGGAGGAAAATGCACTCTCGGTGATATAATTTTTTGGGTTCCTCACTTCCACAACCAGCATTTAAATTTCAGTCACAAGTCCATAGACCAAAAAAAAAAAAATAATCTTCCTTCCACCTTACCCTTGTATCATCCATTTTGTTGAATAACTGTCATGGCTCTTTCACTTAGCTTTATGATTAAGCTTAACCCTATAACGCCAAATGTATTGTATTTGATACATGAGTTTTGAAGCCCTCTATATGAGCAGTGTCATTTTTTTCCCCTGAAAACCTGATGTATACAATTAGATACGTACAATACACAGATAAATCACCAGGCGGAGGAATTCATTCACCAGTGACCTTTCCAGTGATACTACAAGACTGTCATTAATGAGGAAGGAGACAGAACTTTGACAATTTTGGAAAAAAATACCAATTTGTTTGACATGTTTATGTTATATTATGTTTTTTGTTCTAAAATAATAATATTTGAGCACTGAGACCCGATGTATCAAATATGAAACAAAATTGAAACTCATACATGGAAACTGATATTTGAAAACATTTTATTTGGGTTGTTCAGAAGGCTCCAGTTTCAAAGAACTGGAATTTTCTGTTAATCATTTAATGGTTCAGGCTTTACAAGGTTAAAACAGAAGAACTTTGAATAAAAAATGACTAATATGAGAAGGAACATATGGCTGAAACCCACCCAACATTCTATCAGCTCAAACGTGACCTATGTTTCTTGAACCCAGATTTTGACTTAGCTAGGGTCAGATTTATACATTTATATAGATTATAAACTGTATCCCTAACCAGCATGTGCACAGCTGTAAATTGTATAGCTTCCTTGAATTTCGATTGGTCTTTATTTCTGATTTTGCACTTCTTTTTCTTTTGTGTGTTTTTATACTTTTGCTGCTGGAAACCCTGATTGGGAAGATTCCAGTGGATTCCGATTGTTGTTTAGTTGAATTACCACTGTCAAACAAGAGATACTCTGATCTTTTGTATGCTGTTATTATTATCATTATTATGATTTTTTGGTTTAATTCTTCTTTTTTTTTTTTTTTAAATAATTTTTGTTTTGAATTAAATGGTGCACATAAATAAAGGGGGTTAAATTGTGATTGAAGTGAATGCTGTGCTTTCATGACTATAAACTTCAATACGAATATTCTGGCAAAAAAAAAATAAAAAAAATAAATAAATAAACCAATTAAGGCATGTCTTATCTTTTCATATATGGAAGAAATTTGAGACTAAAATACACGTTAAACTTGATTTCAAAGAGAACGTGTTCTGTTGTTTGTCTTTAGCGAATGGCTTTAACACATATGACTTAAATCTGTTCTGAAATGACTCTAATGTAACCGTAGAGTACAGGTGTCAAACATATGGCTTGGGGGCCAAAACTGGCCCACCAAGGGTTCCAATCTGGACCATGGGATGAATTTGCAAAGTGCATAAGATATAAAGATATAAGATATAAACTCAAAAATAATAGCTTAATAATCTAGAAATAATGGCTCCAAATTTTCTTCTTGTTTTAAAGTGAAAAAAAAAAAAAATGTTATGTGTATAAATGATGGCAACACCAATTTTTTTCTCTTTGATTTATTCCAAATAACATTAAATTCTGATATCCTTTAACAATAAAACATCAATAACCTGAACAAATATGAACAAACTGAAATGTCTAAAGAAAGATAAGTGCAATTTTAACAATATTCTGCCTGTTTTGTTGCTTGGTATCACATGAATGACTCATAAATTGAAGTGTAATATTGATTAAAAAAAAAATTCAAATTTTTCTTCAGAAATTTCTGTTTTTTTCCAGTTATTCACATCTTTTTTTTTTAGATTGTTTGATTGATTTTGTTTAAAATGTAAATGTTCATCATTTAATGTTATTTTTTGAATTAAAAAATTTGGAGTTGTCATTATTTACAGGCTATTATGTGATTATTTGACTGGTCTGGTCCTCTGGAGATCAAATTGGGCTGAATTTGGCCCCTGAAAGAAAATGACTTTGACACCACTGCCGTCGAGTGCTTCTCCACTGGCATCGTAGATATTATGAGATTTTAATGCAATGTGTACATACTGAAACATGAAAAGCTTATTACTATAATCCTTTTATTTTAACACCATTGTGATGACATTTCGCCAGCAGAAGATCGTGAAGAGGACTAGGAGCTTTTATTTATTTGGGAAATAAAGTTAAGATTCTTGTCAGATTATGGACTTTCGGCTGCTGTCGTAACACTTTGTATACCAAGAGCCTCTATACTGCTAAAGGACTTTGCTTGTGGGTTGTTCGACATCTCATATCTGCTAATGAGTGAAAACCAATTACGGCAGTATTTGAATTGGGTGAAAAGACTGCTCTCACACACCCAGATATGATTATGTCTTCATAGATAACTCTATTACTGGGGATCTGTAGGGTCACAGATAGCAAAGTTCTGTGTTCTTCCAAAGTGCAATAAAATCCCAGTCCAGACGGTTTCTATCCACATCGACAGTAAGTATGGCTCTTTATCTCATAACTCACAATCACCCCCAAGACACCAGAGGCCAAGTAGTTACTTGACATGTCACTGCCTCTGCTTCTTGACAAATGTGCCATGATAGCCTCAGCAGGGATGGAAGAGGGCAGGAGGTTGAGATGGACTTCATATCCAGTTCATTTTGAAACGTGATAGACAGTAAACCCACTATGGACTGTGTGACCCTGTGTGTTAAAAGGCAATAAGATATCCATTTTATTGAAGTAGTGCTTCATGATGTTCCTACAGAGCTGAGGTGACTCACTGGGTTTAAAGGTAATAATCTTTCCTGAAAATCAAACAGTGTAAGAGTATAGCACTTCCATCTGATGTCACATTGTAGGAATAATGCTCTAATAAAAAAGCCATTTCTTCCAACATTTGAGTGACATACCAACCGACTCCTTTTGTGGGTTGTTGAAAAGCAGACTTCCTTTTGAGAGGAGGCGGAGGGCGAGGAAGAGGTAGAGGAAGAAGAGGAGGGTACGTATATCGTAAGCAAGGATAAGCACAGATTTATCTGATGTCTTCTTAAAATAAAAGAAGTAACATCATCAAAACTGCCTTTATCCATGCCTTCATAGACCAGCCCTCCTCTCCACTGAGACGGACACAGTCGAAGACCACGCACACCATAGAGGTTAGGACATTCATTTTAGAAAAGTAGACGACACACAGAAAAAGCTTCAGTGAAACAGTTCAAAACATACATTTCAAAGGGAAAGAATTAAAAACAGAGGAGTGAAATGGGACCATTTGGGTTTAGGCACAACACAATGGGGAAAAAATACAATGTGGGCCAGCTGCAACAAACATCAAGAGGAACAAATATTCTTATTTACATACAGGATGTCCTACTTTGGCTAGATTTCTCCTTAATTGGACCCAAACTACAGTCACAGAATGGATTTTAAAGGCAAAAAAAAAAAAAAAAAAAACAACCCCCAAAAAACTGTAAAACCTCCTCTTTTACAATGTTTCCTTGTAGGCGAGCCCACAACACCACACTGATTAAAACAGAGCTGAAAGGGGTGTATCGGTACAGGTATCCATCCTAGGATCAACCGGTGCAGGGTTTTTGATTCTTACTGAATTAAGACCGAGTTATGTAATTGTTAGATGGATAGATTGATATTATTTACTTAGCTTTGTATCGTAGCATGTCATGCATTACCCTCAAGTTCTGTCATTGCTTGTGTAACTTCAAAGGAACCGGATAAATGAGACCTGAGTCAGCTGACGGTGACATGAAGATACTTTGGAAGATTTATGGCAGTTCTCGCAAGAGGTGAATCAGATGAAATATATGCAACCTGCATTCAGACTGAAGATCTGCACGAAATACTGTCACTGAAATGGTGTGAACTGGATAACCAGCTAAGGGCATCATGTAGCCAGTGGAAGGGTTTAGAGGTGACACAGAAGTTTAACGTCTATTGATCGGCCCGTTTTGTGAAATGTGTAGAGGCAGGATTGCCATGTCTGCTACCAGACATTAGTGTTTGTGTGTTGTCTGTTCACTTCCTGGGTTTTTTTTGGGTATTTTTCCCTCCTGGTTCATGTCTTGTGTCTTGACTTCCTGTTCCCTGTTTTCCCGCTTCTGCGATAACCTGTCCCCACCCTAATGTTCTGCACCAGTGTCTGATTATCTCTCTTGTGTGTATATAAGTCCTGTGTTTGCTGAGTTTGTTGCCTACCTTTTTTGAGTCACAAACTAGTGTTTCCTGTCTGCCCTGTCTTGTTCTTTACCCATATTTGATATTTTGGATTTCCTGAGCCTTGTCTGTCTGTCTGTCTGTCTGTCTGTCAGTACCTCTGCCTGTTGCAACCTGATTTTTGATCCTGGACCTTCCGAGCCTGTTTGCCTTCTCCTATGTTGACCTGGACTGCTTTTTTGTTTTTGGACCTTCGAGCCTGTCTACTCCCTGTCAGTACCACTGTGTGTTTGGACTGCTTTTCTGGATTTGGACCTTTGCTTGTTTATGGAACTCTGCTTTTGCCTAACCCTTACCTGTACTGCCGGTAGTATCTGTGTACCTCTGTTTGGATCCCCCCTGTCCTCCTGGTTTTGACCACCGGACCATCCCTGAGCCTGGATTTCCCCACTGGATCCTGAACTCCTTATTGGAACAATCCATTTATTCTACTGCTGTAAATAAACTGTGTGACTGTTTTTACCTTAACCTCAGACTCTGACTCTCTGCATTTGGGTTCACATCCCTGTTTTCGGACATGACAAGGATTCGGTTTAATTAAACTCACGATTCAAATGAATTAGTTTAGATTGTTTTATCCACTTGTTAAACACATAAACTAAAAGAAATTCCCTTTCAAATGAAGTCTGATAACATGCATATCACATTTAAAGCTCTGTTTAACCTTGCCCTATCCTATTTAATAATTTTGACTCATGAACAAAACAAATATAAAATATTTTCTATATATTAATAATAATTTGAAAGATCCATATCTTCTCATTGAAAGCTCGTTCCCATCGTCAAGTGTCATAATTGAGTGTTCAGGTTACCCATTTTAACCCCTAAAGACCCACAGTCTCCAAATGAATTTTTCTCAATACTTAACTTTCCTTAAGTGACTTATCCCCATTTATTGTAATATTACCTTCTGTATTTTGTGGGTTTTCAGTGACAATCAGGTATTTTTCTATATTTAATTCACTAATCATGTCGGTGTTCATAAAAACTAAGAGTAAAGTTGATTGTTTTTATATCAAAACCAGAGAAAACTGAAGAATAAATTACCTTTTCAGCAAATCTATCATTAATTGAATATAAACCAAGTGTTTCCATCCACTGTCATTGATCCAACTCCATGGGTTTTACTGGTGAATCAATGTTGTAGAAGATG
>JAQQZY010000012.1:25463051-25474258 GCA_030068375.1 Ostorhinchus rueppellii
GTTATGATGAAAATGATTATCCAGTTGGTCTAGTAGTGGTCTGCAATCTATAGCTCATGGGTCAAATGTGGCTCCTTAGTCTTTCTCTATGTCTCCCCTTATCAAAAAAATATAAGAAGAATTTGGAAATGAACTGTATGAATATTACTTTTAAACACTGTTATAGGCCTATATAAACTCTAATATTGTCCATCTGTAAAAATATGCAGGCTATACACAGAATAAAATATTTTTTTGACTGCATATAAACCAAAATGTATGTCCCACTACTTATTTTCTTGCCAAATTTAATACTAGATATTCCGTTTGCATGTGTTAGTAATTTGGCTGTTTATACATGAAAGTTGACCTTTTTATCGATTACACAATGTGATTTTGTTTGGAATTAGCGTACATCATTAGAAAATTGTACAAATCTTGATTCTTTTTTGTTTATTTCAGAAATGCACTAAACATTGCATAACTGTAATGCAAATACAAAGTTAAATAGGCTACAGAAGAACAGCCCCCTTTAAAGTGTAGATGTATTTAAATATTTTTTATGGCTCCGGATACATTTTTTCTTCTTTTTCAAATCATAAAAGGCTCTTGAGATTGTAAAGCTTGCAGATCCCTGGTCTAGAACATTGGTGTCATATTCTTCAACCATATATTTACGGACACTTGAAATACAGTCAAACACCACAGCATGGTAATGTAGTGAGATTACCTCTGTGTGCGATGGGTTCCAGTCTATCAATATGTGCATCAAGTGTCCAGAAATGTAAGTCTTCACCCTGTGATAATATGTAGGGTTTTAGAGTAGTGCAGAGTGGTGCATTGCAACTAAATCATATTCTAAAATGAGCCTGAAAAATTGGCAGTAAAAAGCTATTACAATGGAAATGACTCTGCAATCGGTGTAATTCGAACATACATTTAAAATTCACGTTAGAAATGCATCATAGCGTGACAATGTACTGAGATTACCGCTGTTCACAGCGTCTCTCTGACTATGAATGTGCACATCAGGTGTTCAGACATGTAGGTTTTCAGTGATAGTGCACGACATTTCAGGATACTGCAGAACAGTGCATTGCAACTATTGTTTTCAACTTGTTTCATGTGTCTTTAGTGTGAGCCGATGTTGACGTTGGCTGACATTTTATCTCTGTGGATAGAAATAGTCTAACTAGCTTTGCATCATAATTGTTCAATTTACATTAGTGGTTGTATCTAGAGAGCTCTGGTGTGTGTGCATTCCAGTTAATCCATTTTGTTTGCCTGGTAAACAAGCACAAGTTGCAGTCACCCAGGAATTATCCACTCCCACAGCAGTCACTACTCAGTGCTGATGGATGGACCTCCCAGGACTGCAGAAAAGCCCATAACTGCACAAAGCTGTGGGGAGCTTCTAGGGTAACTACTTCTTGACAAACAACACTTTATCCATCCAACTAGCCCTTGCCCAGTAATCATAAAGAGACTCCCAGATGTCGCTGCTCTGTTTTTAAATTCCAATAAATTGTAGCTTCTTAAATTTCACCATTTTAATAGAATCCTAACTCTTCAGTTTTTGAATTGGAATGTTTTCTGGTTTCTGTTTACATTGCGGCTAAAACGCATCCGAAGCTTCATCCGTTCAAACATTTAACCCTAACGCTGAACTAGTGGGTGTTACGAGGCAATTGTCTTTTTAATTAAAAAAAAACGAAACAAAAAACAACAAGTGATGCAAGACTCAATAAACCCCGCCCCTTGCATGTATTGTAGCTCATTTTGGCATCAATCCAGCTGATGTCATCATGTCTCTGTGTGTGCTAATGTCAGTATATTAGTTGCCTTTATATATGTGGCAAGTTTGGAGTAAATTGAAACAAAATTGATGGTTTTACAAACGTGAAATTTCACCCATTATAAGTAAATGGAAGAAGAATAAAGAATTTAAAATTCATTAAAAAAATTTGAACTTGGAGTTATTTTCCCAAAATGTAATAATATCTATTATGGGTCACTGACAATGTATAAACCAAATTTGGTATAAATTCAACCAATAGTTTTGCTGCTATCGACATTTGAAATTTTCACCCATTATAAGTAAATGAGTAAAAAAAGAAAAAGAAATTAAAAATTCATAAAAAAAATTTAACTTTGACCTATTTTTCCCAAAATGTAATCACATCTATTCTGGGTCACTGGCAATCTGTGAACCAAATTTGGTCTGAATTCAGCCAACAGTTTTGCTGCTACAGTATTAACAAACAAACAAAGAAACAAACCGACCCAAAAACAATACCCCTTGCCTCTCCTGCGGGGGCCGGGGTAAAAAAAAGAAAAAGTACTAGTCTTGATCGATGTGTTCCTGAAATTTGAAAATTGTAAAGCTGCTTCCAGCTCTATATTAGGTTAATGTTCCCCTGGATTGTGTTTCATATGCGGCAAGACAGCAACTTTCCAAAGAACTGAACTATATTTTTAGAATTTCTTTTTCCTCAAACTGCACCAAACCATGGATGTAGTGGACCGTTACACCCCCAGCACCAGTAGACACACACCAGACTGCATACATATACTCATCACACAGACAGGAAAGCTAAATATCAAAGGGAAAATACATGTGTTAGGTATAGATAGAGGTTAACAGGAAGGCACTGCACTACGATTAACACTTGAGGTACAAGCTGCCTCCAAACACTGATCAGGAACTGGATCTTACTTCAGATTACCACTATTAATGATCAGGCGGTTCAAAAGAGAGATACAGTTAAACATGTAGAAGTGGTTAGAGGCAACTTTAACCCTTGAACAAAAAACAGCCATCCCTACCATGGTGACTCTGGGAGCGGACCGGCCAATGTTTTTCTCCTAGAAAACAGAACCAAGTGGTTATTCATTAGATTGTACTTCATTTAAGGCAAAATCACAGAAAAATTCACTCAAATTGCACCAGCTGTTTGGACTGAAAAGCAGAAATATGTTAAATTTACAAGTTGTCATTATGAGTGAATTCCTACAACTTGGTGAAAACCCAGTAATGAACAATAAACCAACGCGAGAGATTAATTTTATCGAATCGAGTCGAATGGTGCCCACATGTCACACCAGCAGCTGTGTGGAGACTTGTTGTGCAGAGGCTTCTGGAAATGAGAACAATTTTAGTGCTCGGGTATTGATTGCGCTACGTTTTATCTTCCCATCAACTACCGGCTGATGCCACCTGACACCGCGACACAAAACATCAAGTCACTTCTTTCACACGCATGTTCGGGTGCGCATATAAAACGTTGCTGAGCGTGTGCGTGTGTGGGGATTCAGGATAAAAGCGGGAATTGGGAGGGTAGGAAGAGAAGAGAAAAGGATAATGAGAAGAAAGGAGGGGGTGTAAAGAGTCACCATTGTTCCCTGCACCCTGACACCACAGGGCTCCAGCCATGCAGCACTTTGATCCATCACTATCGATTTACCATCAGGTTCTCATCGCCGCCGCCTCCCACACAGCGACTCAGATGTGTGTTCTCCAGCACTGAGCCTACAGAATATGCACACACCAGCTCTGACCTTAAACCCAGTGACCAAATGAACTTTTCTCCTTTGAAGTGCATTAAAGATATTAAGTGGAAGTGATAATAATAAGCAGTGCCACTATAGCTACGCTGATGAGCACAAATTTATTTTCCCACATAAGTCATCGGCAGGAGGTCGGCATCAAATCCCCTGTGAAAGAAATATGCAAACAGCACATCTAATGTTTAAATATGTGTAAATACTAGCGCACACAAGATCAGTACTAACAGACTGGTATTATTCTGCTGTATTCAACCCTTTAAACTGAACATATGGGTTTGCTTTATCATCTTAACGAAAGTTTTCCCATTATTTGGCAAACAGCTTTGCTTTTTTGTGTTCTGTTTTTTTGTTTTTTTTTTATATTAGAATAGAGGAAAGAGGAAAAAAGATGAAAGGTCACACAGTCCAAGATGTGCAGTGCTCTTAAAAATACTAGCCGCGAGGATGGTATAAAACTAGAAAACAAATAATCGCACAGTTTTATGTTGTAAAGAAAATATTAAATCATAATTCCCAGTGCCAGTACAATAAGGGGTTTTGTTTCCACCGCTGTAATTGTTCTGTGTAATGATTAGCATTTAGTTGCTAATGTGACATTTGCAAAAGGAAATGATGTTTTCAGAGAACATGTTGTACCCAAGTTTTATTATTCACTGGTCAATATGTAAACCCTTTTTTTTTCTTGCTTGAAATAATTGTTTTCGCAGTGGCCTGTGGTCAGATGGTGGCTATAAACCGCAGCGTCCCCAGTTTGATTCATTGTCCAGGTGACATTTGTTGCGTGTCATTACCCTCGCTCTCAGTCTTTTGACTTTTTTTTTTCCTGCGTCTTCTTTAGTGTCTGCTAATGGAAAAACCCACCCACCCTAAAAGAAACATTTGTTTATCTCTTAGCCGACACAGTTATTACATTTGTCATGGTTAGTGAAGGCCAGAATGGAATATTTAACAACTGTATATTCGGCTTGATAAATCCATCAGACATGTAATGCAAGGCTGACATATTGATGGTTGTGGAGTGTTTTCCCCAGAGAACATGTGCTGCATCCTGTCTTTGGGTCCTTTCTGATGCGTCATACCTGCCGACGGTTGATTTTATGGAAGTCCAGATGTGTTGTTGTTGGGTGGGATTCCTTTAACTCAGCTTTTCTGGTTACATCATGTATTTCCATTGCTTCAGTTGGGGTAATGCATCTATTTTTGACCCTGCCATGTGAGCTGCAAAGGATCAAACTGATCCATTTGTCGACTCTCACACCTTAAATTACCGGGCTGAACGTTCCTGCGCAGTTATTTAAAAGCAAAATGTGACAAGAAACCTTGATGCCTGGGCATTACTTACAGCTCTCCTGACTCAACATTATGCACCATACAGTATTTATGATGTGTGCAGTGTTTTTCAGCAACAGAAACTTGTAAGGCTGAAGAGCCCTACAGGAGGATTCAGCATTTCCCTTCAATGCTGCACAAGCAAACAATTGTTATCATTCTACAGCATCGCTATGAAACGCATTCAGTTATTTTAACGTACAGCTTTCCTGCAATGCAGGGAGAGGGGATGAATCAAAGTGTTTTAAACACAGAGTTACAGGCTCAACTGTAAACAGCATTACTTGTGGTCCTTAATTGGATCTGGATGGGGTCGTTTACAGCCAAGCGAAACACCTACATACAGTCGGCAGGAGAATTGTTTGCTGCAGCAGCAAGAAATTCCTCACTTTCTGGTGCAGCACCACTACAGGGAAGACATGTACAAGTGGAAAAGCTACAGGCAAGTCTGCGCACTGAGGAGACCTCCCTCCCAGGGCAAATCTACTTGCCAGCATGGCCGCCATCAGCACTTAACAATGTTTGCTCAGGTTTTCAGCCCACGGTAACTCTTTCTTACAAGGGCTTCGCTGTATTTCATGCAACCCTTACCCTCGCCGGCCTTGACATATCAGCAGGGATATCTCCTCAAATCAATGATGTGGAGTCAATCTGCTCAAATGTCAGCTGCTGACGTGTCATGCATTTGTAGTACACACACAGCCTTGGAAAGAGGATTTCTATGAGTGTTCAGGAGCCAAAATCAGCCAGAAGAACTGAGAGAAACTTTTCAGGCAGCAGGATTAATGAAGATAACATGTAAAGCTAGTTATTTTTGTTAAAACATCATCTAACAATCATGACTATAATGCACATTTCAAAGCCAGATGACAGAATAACTGTCTCCAGGGGCTGCTGCTGGAGTGTGATGTATATCTCAATAAAACTAAATGGTATTTTATGACTGTGAGACTTCATATAGACTTGAATTATATATTAACATACAATGTTGCATAATGTGTAATATCTCATGAACCATGCTCGGTAATGGTTCTGGTACTTTCTGCTCATAAGCCTGGGAGCTGAAACCACAATCCAACAAACTGATCATTAATTTATGGCCACAGATGTATCATGATAATATGCAAAATCTTTAGTGCAGCTGGCACAGCGGCATTCCTCAGTGTTTTACTGCATCGCAACATGACAGCAGAACAGCCTGAAATGAAATGCATTCTATTGAAAATTGTTACTGTTAGAAGTAACTATATGTAAAATGAAAGCATTTACATGTTTTAAGTACTTTTTTTTTTTTATTTCCAAAGAGTAAAGAGGGGGGAACACATCAAAAGGGGGAAAATGAGCAGCTTCACCAACTGTCTCCAGTCTAGTTCATGGTAACAGTTTCCTATGTGGTGGATTTAGGTCAGATTTGAATTGACATGAATACCCCTCAAAACATCAATAGACGCTTTTCCACTGAACATATGCGCAAAACTTTAACGATATTTACTAACTGTCAAAAAAACAGAAGTGCATTTTGTTTATCCATTAATTCACAAATGCAATGATTTGTTTGTTTATTATCACGAGATGACATGAGAAGTCATTCCATAAACATCATAACAAACCTAAACATTTACAGATATATTCATTACCATTATCGATTACCCCTCTATCCCATATAAATAATTAATAATTAAAAAAAAAAAAGATTTGGTTTCTTGGTGTGTCCAAAACTCTTCTTCTTCACATGTTGTAACATCTGTCAACATGCATTTTTTAAATTCATGTGACTCTAGTTGCACATAAAGGTCTTTCCATTGCAGTTTTGTGTGATATAACAATTGCACTATTACTGAAAAACCGCCTCTTGCCAGCACAAAAACTTTTAATCAAAGTACAAGAGCTTTGGCAAAATTGTTGTTTTTCCATCAGATACATTTTTATGTACAAGTTATATTCACGCAATTTGAGGGGCAATAGAAAAGTGACTGTTTTTTTCTGCTCCTCTACAGCAGCAACAATGCATAACACTGGCTAATATTAGCCGTTAGCGTCACAAAAGGCAAAAAGCTTCGATTTGCAATACCTGACATGGAAAATAGCTGTGTTTACATTGTTTATTTCATACAGATTTTGATTATTGTATTCTAAAATGTTAAGGAAGCTGCAAAATATAAAAATATTTTGAGGGGAAAAAAACCCCTACATAGTTTAGTTTGTTAGCCACAAAGCAGTTAATGAAAATACGCCTCATAAGCTCAATATGGCTAAATCTGCATTTCTTTTTCTTTTTTTTTTTTTGCTGTTAATATTTGGCATCTGAAATATCACACCTTATCAGAACGGACAGAAGGCTTTGTTGAAAGAACGTGTAACTGTTAAAACATGCCGTTCATATTGAAATATCATTGAGTATTGAGTATTTTAGTGAGTTAAGCTTCATCCAAAAACTCATTCTCTAAATATTCTTTTTTGACCTGTTATTATGACACAACTCCAAAGTTCTGACTTCCAAAATGTGTATTTCTCTCTCATCTTCTATCCTGGTTGTTGATTTCTTTCAATCAACACCTCACTGCGCGAAGACACGCTCAATTTCTTGCGTTGCTAATCATGCCACATTAGCATATTAACAAATCAATTGGCACAAAGGAGTGAATCTCTCTGTACCTGTGGCAAAACATTGGGTGCAATATTATGTAGCGTATTGAATATGTGATTTGTTTCACACCCCCCACCCCTCGCCCAACACACAGACACACAAACACACACACACACACACGCACACTCCACAGCTCCCCTGCTGGGTGTGTTGGATTGCTATCAGTCCCTGAGAAAGCTGCTTACATAACCACGCTGCCAGCACCAGCCCACGTCAGTCTCCATATTAGATGATAGCATCTTAAATGGCTTTTTGACAATGTTGCATCTCGCTAGTAGTTCATGAGACATGGCCAGTTATTAGTGTTAGTGGGCTTGTGATCAGAGCATGTGACTTCTGTTTTGTCTGTGATGCGATATGAAATGAAAGGGAAGATGCTAGAACTCCCCTCCTCGAAGATGCTCGTGACTCGGTCAGCTTAAGAGCAAAATACATTAGTGATTCATTTGTATAGAAACGTGTGCATTTGCAAGACATATTTTCAGGGCCTTGGAAATAATGGTGTGAAATATTTATGCTTAACTGGTTCAGGGGTTGGGACTGTAAAGCATGAAAGCTGATCGTGACGCGATTAACAAAAGCAGAGTACAAAGTTGCCGGAGTTTACCAGTATTCTTGCATACACACACATACACACACACACACAAAAAAAGCTTTCTTCATTAACTCTCCATCTCATACAGCAATCCCCCAAGCTCAGATAGAGCAGGGCGAGCAAGCAAGGGAAAAGATTAAGAGAGGGAGAGCGAGAGCAAAGATTCGATAAAGAAGGGGAGAGTCTTATTTCAGTGCTTCACACACTGCTGGATGATCAAAGTAGAAAATGCTGTTTTAATTCCAAGAATCATATCTCATCTCCTGTCCACAAGCTCATTATAGGGAATTATGCTGCAGGACAGAGGGGGAGAGAAGAGAAGAAGAAGGAGAGACAGTAGAGGCACACAAATTCCCCCCAAAATCCAGATAGGCCATGGCTCCGTACTTCATCCTGCTTTTTTTTGTTTGGCACTGATGTACATTCAACCTTTCCTGACCTGTTATGGTCGTCATAAAAAGGAGTAATAATAACCTTTGCTTCAACCCTGAGGCAATTCCCTACAGTGCGGTATCAGCAGGGACTAACGTTAAATAAGATTTGTCTTGGACTGTTTTGGGCAACTGACCCAAGGAATGGCATACTGTCTACTCCTAGCATATTGATTCTGACCAAAAGCAGTATGTGAGTGACAAAATTTACACAATTTCCCACTCAGATTACTACCAAACTACTCATACATAAACACACTGCTCCAGCTTTCTGATGTAGAGCTAGACTTCTTGTCATCAGCAATTTATGCCGTTTATTGGATTTAAAGCTGCACACCTTGATTCTGCACATCTCTCCTCTTGGTCCAAAGCAAAACACTAAATATAAATATAGATCTGATTAGCCCATCAAAATTTGTGACTCACATGGGAGATTTTTACGGCCTAAAACAAACATTGTTTAGTTGCAGAAGTTAGAAGAGTGTTTGCAAAATGCTGTTGAGTGCTGCAGTTTTAATTAAAACAATGGTATCTTTGCTATTTGTTACCCTGCCCCCAAAAGGGGAGATGAGGGGTATTGTTTTTGGTTCAGTTTGTTTGTTTGTTAACACTCCAGCAGCAAAGCTATTGGTTGAATTCCTACCATATTTGATTCATAGATTGCCAGTGACCTAGAATAGATATGATTACATCAATGTGATTACAAAATAGGTCAAAGTTGAAATTTTGAAAATAAACTACAGTATGTGCAAGGGGTGGGATTTATTGTGCCTTAACATTACTGTTGGCCTCAGGGCTATGAGCAGCTTGGATGCTGGTAACCCCAGTGCAAATAATCCAGTAACTTGAAAGACTTGGAATGAATGACTAATGAAATTGCTCCACGGGATTGCAAAAACAATGTAGTTCCATATAATGCAGAGAAAGGCTGCATCCATTTTTTCACACAATACACTGTCAGGGCTGTGGAGCTCTCCAAGGTGCTGCTAAGATCCTGAGCAAGTCTCAGCAGCAGGATCAGCACCTTGGAGAGCTCCATCCTGACAAATCCAGGCCTGGTGCCAGGATGAATATGCAGCAGCCTCAGAAAGAAAACAAATAACAACATGAGGCTACCATGTAAAGCAAATATTCACTCACAACTATCATTCAACACTGACATTTCTAACATTGTAGTGCGCTGTTTATGTGGGTGGGCAGAATTTTTCAGCATTCTCTGATATATTTATGGATACAAGTTTAAGTTAAATAGTGTTTTAAATCATTACAGATGCTACTTGGCAGCTACTTAGTCCTGTTATGTTTCTAGTTTATGTTTCAAGTTATGTGTATTATTAACATCTTGCAATATCTCTGGTGCAAGGCAGCATTTTGGATAATGATTACAAGCCATACATCCTCCAAGTTTAAAAAAAGCAATTTTCTTTCTTGTTTGCTACCCAGCAATGAAACAATTTACCACAGAGTTTTGGCTAGGTGCTTTCTCACACCTTAAGCAACTGTGGAACTGCAAAATGTTCATCAACACCAGTGCCCTTAAAAATGGAATAAAACATTTCTTACCTCTCATCATGATATTACTGCGCTAATATGATTTATTCTTCATAGATAAAGTGTAAGTGGTACTCGGTATGTAATCATTTTACCTGGTCAAAGGGGACAACTGATGTGGATAAGTAAGAATAAAACGAGGAATGTGTCTGAAAACTAAATTACTCCAACTTCACAGATGACAGTGTGGGCTATTCCCAGTATCTACACATAATGAATTTCAGTCGGTCATCTTCAAGTATTCCACACATGTATCTGAGCTTTGCTGTGAAGCTGCTAATTGTCTTTAATGTGAGAATACTATAACAACAACTGACAGAGACGGCTAAATTTAATCGTGTATCTTTTTCTCAATATTTTCTCCAACATATTTGCGAAAACCCTCACCAGAGTAGATAAATGCTAACACACCAGCAGGGTGTTTCAGTGTGAATGAGAAAAATAGATTTTTGGAAGAAGTGGCCAACAACGTAGTAGGATATGTGTGTAAAACGCCACCTTCTTACTGCTTCTGAAATAAGTGTGAGTGACTCTTATTTCATGGATCTTTTTCCATCGGGTTACACGATACTTGAGGATACATTAGACTTCATTTGAAAGGTGACTGCTTCTAGTTTCTGTGTTTGACATGTGGCTAAAACTCTATCAGTTCAAACATGAGCCTAAAATGTGTCACACAGTGGACATTAAAGGGGTCATATTTATCTAAACCCACTTTTATTAGTCTTTGGTTTATTTATTTGTGTATTTGGACCCTAATAGTTTAAAAAAGTTTGAATTTGAACCCTCCAGCTGCTGCAAAGGTATCTTTATAATCATACAGACAAAAATTGAGAAGATTTCTACAACCGTTACAATTCCTGCTTAATTTGTTACGTCTATAACTAGTTACGTCATGATATTTGCACATATAAGGTTAGACTTCTGCTGAACATTTCTCCAAATATGACATAATTATTTATTAGCAGCAGCGGTTGTAGTAAAAACTGAAAGTATGTCCAAACTTTGACCTGATTACCTAAAATGTTCAATTGTTGGTTGAACAGGACACAGCAGCACAGCCAACAACCTGGAGGGGGTGGGGCCTGAAGTGGCTCATGTGCATTTA
>JAQQZY010000012.1:25474358-25492125 GCA_030068375.1 Ostorhinchus rueppellii
CAGACCCAAGCAGAGCATTTACAGTTTATGTAGACCACAGGGAAATGTTTTAAAATGCATAATTCCATTTTTTAAAAAAAAGCAAAATATCACTCCTGTAAACATTTATGAAGACAGTATACGTATGAGCCTTGTATCATCTTTTAGTTCCACCTAGACTTGTGTGAACATTGGATTTTAGTTCTTTCACTTTTCCAAGTTTTACCTTCCAACTCTACATGACTGGAAATACAGCTCTATTCTTTCATACATTTATCTCCATCTAGTTTTATTGCTGAGTAAAAGCCTCTGAATAAGCTATTACCTTAATTTCAATGTAATGGAATAGTTGGGGCACAGTCTAATTCCTGCAGCTGACTGGGGGTTCAGTATAAGCGTATGATGCCTGGCTGATATAAAAATCATAATAAAACCAATCCCCTGAAGTAGATGAATAGCTGCAGGATGACAGCTGATGCCAGGTTGTACAGCAGCACCAAGTATCAAGACGTGACCCTCGTGAAAACCACCCTCCCAGTTGTGGAGGTGCTTATGAACAGGAAAGGCTGCTGCATACCTGCACACTGTGTGCACATCCGTCCATACATTACTCCTGTAGCTCCCCATTCAACAACACAATCAGGCTCAGCAGGGACTCCCAGCTCCAGTCATTACAGCCAGTTAATTCTAAACTCATTAACAATGGAGCCGTAACAATAGTGCACACAAAGGCAGAAGGTGTGGGTGGACTGTCATCACGCAGGAGGGAAAAAAGAAGAAGAAATGCTGGGTTTTTCATAATCAACTGTCAGTCATTTGCTAAGATAAAGGCTTCTTTAAGTCTGCATAGGGGACAGAAGCCCACAGTTGCAATTTAATTACCATTTTGCTTGAGTTTTACAAAAGAAACATAAGTATGCAGTGTCATGACTATGGAGGATTGGCTTCATGAATAGAAATGTGTTTCTACAAAAGACAGAGGAGAGACTTGAATTAAAGTCCTGACATATTCATTGAAAGTTACGATTTTTCCGTCTCCTTTGGTCTTCTGGTTGAATAAGGCATAAAAAGACAAAAGATTTGGATGAATATTAACCGGTGTTCTCTGCAAAGGGAGAAAATCTTCGTGACCTTTGATGCCCTCAAGGTTTTTCCCTCTTTGTTTAGCAAATTTTTCTCTTTTTAAAAACTCAGTCTTTTTTTTAACCATTAAAAATTCAAATCAACCCTTCAGAGGCACGCTGCTTTCCTGGATGTGACAGACTAGATTTCCTGCTTCAGGCTGGAGTGTGCCACACAGCCTAAAGCACAAAAGCCGACAGCACTTGACAAGGTGTGCACAATTTGTGAGTGAGACAAATCTGAATATTGATTGAGGCCATTTAATCCACCTCTGCGCCTATTGATATGTCAATCATCCTGGTAAATCTAGTAAAGCGTATCAGTCTCGCTAGCAGAACAGTGGCCCAAGGACACCGCTCTTTTCTGTCGTGTTTTAATTGCTGTTGGCACTGCACGCCGTGACTCATGGTAATGAGTTAATGAAGTCATTGAGATTTAGTGAGCAGCCACAGGCTACGGACTTCCTGCCGAGAATAGTGCACCATTCAATATGGCTTTATTAACATTTCAGAAAAGTGCCAGTAGTCACAACGGCTGCACTGATCACAGCAATTGTGATTAATTTTGTGGCCCGTCAGATCAGACTGGAGGGAGCTCAGTAGGGCGGGGTAACTGGAGATTAGGGTTTATGGCACCATATGTAGGCATTTTAATATTTCATCATGATTGGATCTCCATGGGAAGGAAACCCACTGTCATTTTTTTAACTCTTCTTTTTGCTACATTTTCCTTATAGGCAGTCACGTCTGCAAATACTTTAACTGATCTTTTTACAGGATCATGTAATGATATCCAGCAATTACATGGTGATTCATCCTTCTATCCTGTTGCAGAAGCTCGAAAGAGCAAATTCTGATCTTTAAGTTTCAAAAATCATCTTAACACATTTAGAACATGAAGAAAGTGCTAGACAAGGCCGTAGGAATTCTCTGAGGATTTTCACACAATTAAGACCCAAAGTCACACTCTACAACTGAAGAACTCTTAAATCACTAAGAGCATGTTTTACTTGTCAAGTTGAATTTCCTGAAAGAAACAGTGGACATAACATGTAAATGATTGTTCCCAACGCCAACAGATGCACATCCACACAAGAAATATATGAACCTAAAGCCTTTAAATGTGTAATATATGGCTCATATGTTCAGTTGAACAAAATGTGTTGAGGTTTATCCCAGCTCCCCCACGTGTTTGGCAGGTTGGAGGTTTTTTTTCTATAAAAAATCTTCAGGCTCTGTTATCTTCTATTAAAATTTCACCTTTTATGCTTTTTGGCGTATGCAGGCATTTTAATATTTAATCATGATTGGATCTCCAAGGGAAGGAAATCCACTGTCTTTTTACCCTTTTTGTCCTTAATACACTTTCCACTTTCCATGTACTGTGATTTCTGCAAATACTTTAAACTGCTCTTTTAACAGAATCAGGTAATGATATCCAGCAATTACCGGATGATTCATCCTCCTTTCCTGTTTCTGTAGAGGTCTGAAAGAGCACACTCTGTTCATTAAGTTCCAAAAATAATCTGCACACATTCAGAATATCAGGAAAATGCCACATAAGGCTGTGGGAATCCTCCGTTTGTAGAATAATTTGAGTTAGAACTGCATGCAATTTTAACAGGGTTCAAACTAAGGCAAACACTATGATCCCAGGATGTTTCCATATTAATCAATATCATATCATATTATGTGATTTATACCACTAGTTGGAAGAGTATCCTGTGATGCCTGGAAGGAAAGGGTTCATTAACTTAGCTTTAGAAACGTTACAGAGGGTATTTTCACACTCTCAGAGTAATGACATATACAGGAATATGTCTTGAAAAGCAACAAAAGAAGGAAAACTTCAGAAATTTTCCAGTTTTTAAACAATGTTTATTACTATCAAATTAAAATTTGCGAATTTAGTGGATGTTCTTGACTGCATCATAATGTCTGTGGGAGTCCATGTGTTAAATTGTCCAGATTTTATTTAAAGTCTTGTTCAAGCATCCCTTCACATTTATATGGACCTGAAACCACCTCAGTGTAGGGGATGGGTCATGTTGTTACCCCACCCCTGAAGGGAAGGCAAGGGGTATTGTTTTTGGTTCAGTTTGTTTATTTGTCAACAGCAAAACTATTGGTTCAATTCCTACCAAATTGGGTTTATAGATCAGCAGTGCCCCAGAATGGATGTCATTATATGTTTGGAAAGGTTGGTCAAAGTGCACATTTTTTTAAAAATGATTTTTAAAAAATCTGCCCCTTTACCAAAAATGGGTGAAATACAGGCGGGCGGCAGGGCTTGTTGTGCCTGGCACCACATCTTCAGACATGTCTGAAAATATCAATTTAGCAAGTTTGTGATTTTGCAAAGACGAAGGCTACTTCCTGTAGCCTTCGTCAGAAGCATCACATGATGTTACTGTGACGAGTCTTATCGGCTACTCAGGTGGGTTGGTCAGACACTTCTGACGAAGGCTACACCAAGTAGCTGAAACATGTCAAGCAGGTAAATAAACAACTACCCCTGTCTGATAAATGAATGATTTACACTTACCTTGTGATATATTTTGTTGTGTGATGTACATTAGAGTTATTCAACAAAATGCACTGGAGTTTACTGTCGCACCCCTTTGTTGTACTTTTTTTTCCTTCTTGAATTAAGTTTGTCACATTTTGGTAAGTTCTCATGTATTAATGGGTAGTTATGAATTGTTACATACCCAGAAAAACCTCCAAAATCCATTTATCTTAAATATCTACCAGGAAGAACTGTTTGCCAACTTTCTTTTCTTGTGTAATCGGAGCTGCTTCCAAACTAAACCAGTCACAACAAGACCGTACTTGCAGTTTTTCGTACGTTTTCCTCTGTAGATCATATACTTATTTACTTAGTTGGAATTACCAATCGATACACTCTACCATAAATGCACTAGGGTCAATAATTTGTAATTTGAGGACTCTAAAAGCAGTAAAACTTGAAGATTTATTCTCTAATATTAAATAAAAGGGAATAGCTCGCCGCAACAACACAGAACACAAACTGACAGAGGCTTTGTGGAAATGTATTCATGTATTATTTCAGATTTGATGTAAGGTAATTGGTTAAGGGCTTGTGCCCAGTGATCAGTATTCTATTGGTAAGGTAAGGCGAGTCTCAGTCGGAGGCAGGGGAGATATCTGACAGAGCCTTCCTCCGATCTAATTAAGTAATAACCCTCGCTGAGAGAAAACCAGAATGAGGCGAGGGGAAAATCTATAGAATTCATTTCCAGAGATGCAGCGGCAATTTGTTTCAAAATGACAAATATTGCATTCGTTAGACGTACAAAAACATAAATCATTTTTGGAATTTGTTGCGGGGTGAAAAGACCCTGTTTGACATTGTCTGTCATTTAGCATCATTAAATTTGCACATTAGCGCTTGTTGAGAAAAAAGCCCGACATTTTCCCTTGTACTTTTCATGCTGATGCTGTTTTATCCTGGTGGACTAGATTTAGCTCTGGTAAATTTAGGACTCCTTGTGTGAATATTTCGAGTACCTGTTGAGAGTCACAAGATGCTGCATAATTGAGAGGCGCAGAGAAGAGGGCAGAAGAGGCCGGCCTGCAGATTGCAAGGTGATGGGGCCGAGGACTCCTGCGGTTGCAAGAAAATGTTCCCTGCTGTGTGAAATTACATCTGCACAGCCAAAATGGGAAACACAAACAACTTCAAATATCCCAGATTTGTAAAGAATACCAGGGAATCACTCCTGTTCCCCTTCATAATGCAAGGAACCGCGTGGCCAAGGACGCCTGCTTTTTGCCTTTTGTTTGGGTAAAACACATCAAAGTCTCTGACAAGTAGTTTTTTTGATGGTGTGCGATTGAGGCATTTCTTTCTTCCTCCGCCATTACACTGTTGATATCATGTGGGGAAACAAATTGAAAGATGACTCAAGTGTAAAATGACTGTTAGTGTATTGTAGCTCTGTAAAAACTGGTGAGGCATTGTAATTATGCATCGGAGCCAAACGTGAAATGTTTACTCAGGGAAACGGCTTTTCAGGAATGCACAACACGAACACATCAATACATGAAATACAATGAGCCTTTATGGGTGTGTTTAATTATTACATTCTGCAGCTCCCAAGCTAACGTGCTCCCTCTGCCTTTGACAAAGCCTCATATTTCACGTTGGCATGCGTTTCAGTCAAATGAGAGCGAGTCAAGTTGATAAATCGAGGGTCTGCAGAGATGATGCATTTCCCCTGTGATTGCTTTCATAGCCATTACTCACAGCATAGGGTGATTAGTAGGCCGGCGGCTGACACCTCTGCTTGCGCCTGTGTGACGGAGCCGTCTCATAGGAGGGTCCGGTTACCTCTGCCACAACACTGATCTTTGATTGCCAGGCTCAATCAATGGGCCAAAATAATGGATTATGTGCATTCCTATCAATCAGGCTGCCAGGGGAGGAAGTCACGAAGGACAGATGGCAGCCGTGCTATTTATGAACGAGGCCGGAGGACTTTTTGAAGTATCGCTCAAATTCTGTCTCCTAGATGTCATTGTGTTACCTGTCAGAGGTATTTTGGGAGGAATATGTCTGTGCCGACCTTGACGAGCCTCGACACACGGTGAGAAACAGTGGCAGCAGTGATAAACTGAAAGCTTGACCTTTTAACTGAGGTAACACCTAAAACAAAACGGTCTCACAGACTCACAGACGGCTGGAGTTCATCGTGAACAAACGCGAACGCAATCAGTTACAGTGATCGTTATCCTGCCAGGCCTTGTGACTCTCCAATCTAGTGCTGGTGAACTCAGTCTTGAGTCTACAACTGTCCGGTTCCTTTATCTACAACGCCATGGCTTTATAAGTGGATATTTGGTGAAATGCTAAAAATGTCACTAAATACTACAGTTGTGAATTTTGAATCCTCACAAAACGGTCTAAAGGAGACCACGTATGTTGTCTGGGCCATTAAACTGCTGGTTCACACATTAAGCTGCTGGTCCCAGACTGTGGACCAACCTGCCTCTGCAGATCAGACAGACCTCCTCTGTCTGTTTTTAAATCTCTTCTTTAAACCCACCTGTTCTCCTTGGCCTTTTAACTCGTGCAATGTTGATATTTTGTTCTGTTTTATATTTTAACTTGTTTTATTTATTTGATTTTATTTTTTTTTAATGCTTTTATTAATTTGTATTGTGTTTCTGGTGTTCTGTACAACACTTTGGTCCACTGTGGTTGTTTTAAAGTGTTTTATAAATAAAGTTGGATTGGATTAAACTTGATCAGAACACATGAAAGATGAAAGGGATGCCTTACAGTCATGAGACCATAGTGTAGTTCACTGGATCATTTGGTGGTTTTACTTAAAAAACAAACAAAAAAAAACAAAAAACAAAAAAAAACACATTATAGTTTAATATTAATAAAATATGTTGGTGAATCAATTGAATATACTTCATACAGTTTTGTTTCCTACAAAGATTTTTTTTTTTTTTTTTAAATAACTGGATTCAAAAAACATTAGCCTGCGGATTATTAAGGGTTACCCTAAAATATGTCAACCAAGCACTGAAGTAGTTTAATAGAGAGAAACACCCAAAGCCTAATGAACTGAAGTAGGTGTTGTTGTTGTTTTTTTTTTTACTTTTATAAATATATTTATAATTATTTATAATTACAAAACCTCTTCTCAATAAAGTGGAACAGAATTGAAGTATTGAATCAACTTCCACTATTTGATGGGTCATTCAGATTTCATGTTAAAAGTATTTTGTTCATTTCAGAAAGAGTTATAACATCCTATACACTGTACAAAGTAAACCATTGAATCAACTTAAAATGTTTTCCTCAATAGGTCACACATAAAAAAAAAAAATAGCTGAGTGAACCAAATTAAATTACGTTCAGTATCATTTAATGTAATTTAATTTGGTTCACTCTAATTTTTTATGTGTGACCTATTGAAAAAAAAAAAGAGTTGATTCAATGCTTTAGTTTTTACAGTGTAAATGGTATGTAACTGATAATAACAGTTTCATTAATCACATCATTAATCACTTCCTTATACTTAAAGGTATAGGACTAAAGGACTGGTATAAGTACGCAAAGAAATGTGCATTTGTTGATACTTTTCTTAAATTTCCACTACAAAGTAAACTGGTAATAAATAAAATGAATATGTTATTTGGTTGTCTTGCCTATTCATCTATTTTTATGATCAACAGCCTTTACTTGGATTTAAATGAAAAGAATTCAGTCTGAATTTTATGAAAATCCTCAAAGAATCCTGTTTACATTGACTCCCAACAACCTCGATGTAAGCCCTCAGGCATCAGCGAGACCTGCATATTGTACCTTTAAGTAACAGAGCTGCTGCATTTAGTCGAACCATTTATCATTCTATATTTAAAGCTATTTTAATATCAGCACTCAGATCATAAATATGAGAATTCATCGTTGCCTCTGATAGCACACTTAATATCTCAGGCTCTCAGATAACTGGTTGAATAAAAGAAGGTAATTTGTGAGCATCACCTTTGAACGCTTTTCCTGATATTTAACAAAAAAACTGATTAATCATCAGATTAATCTTCAGATGAATCCCTAATGAACATAATCATTAGCAGGAAAATTTATAATAACAATAGGGGTCACAAGTGTCTTAACTTCATTACAAACCAGCTATCTTGCAATTATAAATGTTAGTAACAAATTAATGAAAGATCAAGGTCACACTAAGACACCACACGTACTGTTATAAGGCAGGATATTGTTAGAAACACAGACCTGAAGCTCTACTCTAATAAAGACTAAGTGATAATCAAGTCTGGAGTTATAAAAAAAGAAACAAAAAAAACAAAAAACCAAACAGCTACTTTGGTTTTTCATGTCCAGGCAAACCAATAGTTGAGTTTACTATTTATAAAGCTGTTACTTAGCAGCTCTAATTATGGTCTAGAAAAAAGAATAAATAACACAAACATTTACAATCCTCTTCTAATGATTATGTAACAAATAACAAAGCAATCTGATATCGCAGCTCATCTTACCCTAACTGTTGTAATATAGTACACATTCATTCATGATGGTGTGCAACGTAAGAAATTTGGCTTTGCATTTCTGCTCCAGTCAAACTGCAGAGTCAAATTCAATTACAACAAATTAGAGTACATTAGTGATGCTCTATTAAATGATTAGGAGGGAGATACTTCAAAGAACACTTACATAAGACCTGTTTTTTGTAATAAATAAATCCTCAAGCTCTTTGTGTTCTGCAAATATGTGGCTTTTGAAACTGAGAGGACTTAATTCTCTAACGTGAATGAGGGGGGAAAAAATGACAGTTTGTCAATTAGTCGTCTAAAAATAGACGAGAAGATGGAAACTCAGGGTTAATTCATCGGACAAGATCGTTAGCCAGCTCAGCCATAACGTGCTCGGAATGAGTTCGTGCCCTTGGTTGGTCCCTTCGCTCTGGTGGGTCGACCAAAACAGCCAATTTAGACATTTAGACTTGAACATGAGCCTAATAGTGCATTATTCAAATTCCATTCTGTGTCAAACAATACATACAGTGGATGTTGAGATAATCTTTCCGACTATTAATTAAAAGCAAGGAAGTATAACATCAGCACAACCATAAAGCCAAAGGGGTCTCTGGAATCTGTTATAGCTAATAGGCTAATGAGCTAGCTAAAAGGCTTGAAGTCAATGAGCCACCGGGGCCACAGATATCATCCTCTGGAAACACTTTCCATTCTTTACTATATTTCCCAGGGGGCATTGTGGCAGCTGCATGGCTGATTCCTCCCGGTTTAATTTAGTGTCTTCATGCTTCCCTTGGTTCCTGCGTCTGCCAGATAAACCACCTTGGATGAAAGAGGGGGGAAGAAGAAAGAGTCGGATGCAGTTTGGGCCAGAACTTGGTCCGACTGAGGCGGGCAGTGGAAGCTCCCTCAGCAGCTCAGGTGGGTTTGAGCGCTCAGAAGTAATTCTTGATAATTCAATTTAACTTCCAGCGAGCTAATATTGACTCACTGTCTTGTAAACATTTAATTTTCTCAGAACAGCTGATTCTGGCTGACGAAAAGACCAAACACTAATTACCGGAGATTACTAATTAATATTTACCGTTATTAATAATGTAAGAGTCACTTTTCACATAGCCCAAGAGTAATATTTCCAACCTCACCTCGTGGCACAAAAAGTCGAGCTTTTGAATTATTCTGTCCCCTGGTGTAGGGGGTAAAGCTAAAGGGTGAGATCAGACACCATGTGACTTTCCTCGCCGGGGGAATGAAGACAAGCATGAATTTTATTACCTCTGCCTAGATGGACTGCAAAAGAGTTCTGGGCTGTTTAGACTGAACCTGATGCAATATTGATGGCGCTGGTCAGGCTGGCACAGACAATGTAAGTAGACGGATCAATGCCACATCAAGGGAGTCGAGGGAGTTTAGTGAAAGGAGGAACTGAAGTAGAGGCAGATGTACTTTTTGGGCTTTAAAATGGAGAGAGCTGATATACTGCAGGTGATGTTCAGCTCTTTACAGCCTGGGGATAACATGGTCAGAATAGGGTAATAGTAACCCATAAAGACCCAAACAACCACTGGCAATCAAAACCATCTACCAACTTCTGATCCACTAAAACCTATCAATCCATGTCAATAATTGGTGTAAAATACAGTTATTCATTTTTTCATGGTCATCATATATGACCCATTTGGACGTTCAGAGGTTTTGTAGCGAATGGCAGGTGTGGCTCAATTGGTAAAACAGGTTGTCCAATTACTGAAGGGTTGGTGGTTCAAATTTGGCTACGGCTGTCTATATGTCAAAGTGTCCTTGAGCAAGACACTGAACCCTAAGCTGCTCCCAGTAGATCTAGCAGCAGCCGCCTACTGGTCTGTGTGACCGGGTGAATGCGAGGCTTTGTAAAGCACTTTGAGTGCACCGTGAAAGTGTGGGAAATGGGCTATATAAGTGCAGTTCATTTACCATTTTACCATGAACAAACACCATCATCTTCTAGAACATTGATTCACCAGTAAAACCCATAGAGTTGGATCAATGACAGTGGATGGAAACACTGGGTTTATGCTCAGTTCATGAGATATTTTGTCTGAGCTTTTATGAACATCTACATGACCAGTTAACTAAATATGGGAAAATACATAATAGATTTAGCGAAGAAATGCAAAATACTAAGGATAATATTATCCCTTTATTGACCAAGTGTTATACAGGCCGCCTGGATAACAAACGATTCCCATAAAGCTAAAACTGAGCTAGCTAGTAAAGTTGGCATTTACTGTCCAGCATATCTTCTTAGCAGCTTTTCCAAAATGCATTACTAACTCTGGTTGAAATTGATCTGCTCCAGACAAACTTGGTCTTTTATCCAGCTCCCTCTCCTCCTCTATCAACCTTTCAGAAGGTTTTCTCTCTCTCTGAGATGTTCTTGATATGTTTTTTTGACAAGTGCAATGGTGAAAAAAAAAAAAAAAAAAAAATCAGTTGAACCGGCTAGCATCTCCACACCTCCTCTCTGCTGTGCTCCGTGTCATTTTTTTGCCCGTGATTGGACCGTCGCTCCAAGTGGATGCTTGTGACGTGCTATAATAACTGTAATATTCCCGTAAAGCTCGTCTTCTCTTCTTTCAGGAATCATTTGAATTTTCTCTTTAGCCCAAATGGTCGAGGAGTTACGGTAATTTAAATAACACTTGTAAAACAGGAGCGCCAGTTTTCCGATGGTAAACAGAAGGTTAGAATAAATTGAGATCAATCACTTAAGAATGGTTAGAGATAAAAAATTCCTTTTAAAAATACTAAACATACTATGGTAATTATGTCAATGACAAGGCTATCCTAAATCCAGAAGAACTATAACTGTTCAACTCCCTTAAACCCATATTCTATCCTGTTAGTATTTTCACACCATCCTCAAATGACTAAAGCTCCATCAAGGCTATTTTTAGTGGAGACTTGAAGGCTTTTCAAATTTAATTTAGCTTTTTTTGTTAATGCTAAATATAGGTAAATGTTAAATGTTATGAATATAATTCTGTTGAGCTGTGACAATTTCAAAAGCTAAATAAAAAAGATTGACATCTGACTTGGCTCAAAAATGTTCTACCTTGTTCAATTATGGTGAAATTTAATAGAATAGAATTTAATTGGTGGTGGATGATGTTTTTTTGTGTGTTATGTGCCCTTTGTATTGTGTAATTCTTCATAATTTAAAAAAAAAGCTTAGCCAAAATATACACTGCAAAGTTAAATATGTCACTATTCTAATCTATTGTTAAAAACACAATAATTATTTTTTACCTGTTTCTTATTAAATTATTAGCCAACAGTTACCATGTTATAATTGAATGTCCAATGCAGCCCATAGAGACAATAGCCAGTACACAGTAGCACTAAAACTGAGAATTCCTCTTGACAACCAGTGCAGGTCTGGTTGTTTAACTGTGTTTTGCAGCGTCACAGTATTTCATGTCGTGCCACTGTGGTCTTCATGCATGGTTTCCCCACAATCAGCTGACTATCGTAATTAAAAAAACTGAGCAAGCACACAGTGGCTTGTGTAGCAGAGTGTTGTTGCATGGATACAGGACCAGTTTTTACAGTAACACCTCGAGTGCTTTGCTGTCAGCGTTTGCGGTTCATTGCCCACGGCTGCAGGAGTCAACTCTCTCCACAGTCACTTTTTATATTTTCACTATCAACTAACTTGGAGCAAACACTGGCTGGGAATTGCTTGGGTATAAGACACACACTGCAGGGTTTAACATCCTACCAATTTGAGTTATTCAATTAAATGGAAACTGTCCATTAGATGATTTTAGCTGTAAATACTGATGTTTACTTTAACCCTTTCATGCACACTGGTCACTACAGTGGGCAGTTATTCAACAGCTGTACTGTTGTATATTCATGGATTTTGTTGTTTTAGTTCTAACGCAGTGGACACTTATGCATCATCCCAAACACTGCAATTCATACCATTACTGTAACTTTGCTGCTTTTGATAAACCTGATCTGCAGTAACATGTTTGAGTGTAAATCAATTGCTTGTTATTGTTATTAACAGGTTTTTTTTTTTTTTAAGCAAAAAGGTGTTTTTTGCATGTTATGTCCATGAAGTGAGTACTGACTAGTATTAGAGTAAGTCAAATTGTGAGAAAACATTGGATTAGCTGTATTTAAAATGTTTTTCTTTTTTTTATACAATATACCAGTAAATACATATTTCTTTGCTTCAAAAGTTAAACGCATGGTGTCTAGCTGAGTGAGTGGACATTTTTGGAACTCCATGAAAAATAGGTGCAAGAGCCAAAAGATAATGGCTTATAAGAATTCATGTTTATGGGTTTATTTCTGTGAAATGGCAGATTTCTGATTTTCTTCATTGCCATTTAATGCACCTTTGGTCTGCATATGTGTGATACGACCCCTCAGCAGTTTGGAAGAAGACCGCTTACAGAGCTCATGAGGATATAGTTTTTTCTACCAGTTGACAGGATGTAAATTAAGAATTTTGGTTTAGTTTTTTTAATAAACTTTTGAAACGGATTACTGTCTTGTCATTCGCATCATAACACTACTATGTTTTTTTGTTTTTGTTTTGGAAGATCATAACAGTAGGTTCATAAGAAAATTTTCAGTCGCATTGTTTTTTTCATGCCCAAAGAGGAATAAAAACACTCAGGAAAAACAAAAATCTTAATTAAAGTTCTCATAATTCATGTATGAAAGGGTTAAAATCACCAGTAAGTAATTGGATTCCTAGTGTCTCAGAACCATCTAAAAGGATTTGTTTAATGCTTCTGTTGAATGTTGCTTACAAAAAGATGCAGCCATTTGGCAGCTAAAACATGTTAGCATTAAAATTAAAACAGATTGTGGGCCTCTGAGAGTATGTGGGATGCACAAACTGTAAAGACTACAAACACTGACAGGCCTACGTATTGTTAACTATCTCTGAACTGTTTTGCAGCAAGTCTACTTCCAACAACCATCTGATAGGTCATGCAATTAATTTTGGATTCGGTTCTAACCTCTGAGTTGCCTGACTTGCCATCATCATTTCATATTTTAATTTTCCATCAATTCTGCATTATAACAGAACTTACCTAGAGGTCACATGACTTCATAACTGAAGAGTGCTAAAAGTCACATTTTTGGACAATTCAAGCTGAGCATATAGACATGTTGTGTTTGTTTAGCAAAGTCCACCCTATAAATATTTTTAACAGACTTTTTTTGTGTCTTCGGTACTTTTAGCACCAGTGTCTTCCATTTCTAGAACTTGAAACTTACTTGGCAAACAGATGAAAGAAACTCAGTGTGACCTGCTATTCATCTGACTCGACTGGATATAAGCTTGTGTCAGATGAGTGCCATTGCATGTCAGATGTTTTGTCAGGAAGTGTGTGTCAATCACTGTAAAACAGCCTCCAGTCCAAGTCAGACACAGCAAATAAATGAGGAATGAATCCAGTCTATCTGCCTATGAGTAATATGCAAATGCATCATTAAAACTTGGCATGGTTCAACCTTTCATGTAGGGTAGATCATGAGAGGTTCATGTGACTCATTGTTTGATTTAACTGAGGAATGATGACATGACTTATCTTTCGTGACTTTTAAGCAGAAATTCAACTTGATTTGTTTGATTTTCACTACAGAATCTTTGTTCAAGCTTTGACCTCCTGAGAGCCAGCAATGCATTTTAGTCCTCTGTAATGAAGAGTTTCACAGCTTTAATTAAAAAAAAAACCCAAGAAAAAAGTCCACCGCAAAGGACATAAATAAATAAATAAATGATGTGTCTGACAAAACTGTTGCTTCATGCTGTTTCCAATCAAAGCGATCAATTAATGTGAAAATGCCAAAACTTTGACTTACTGGGTCTCAGAAAGTTAACCCCTTAATGCCTGAATCAATTTCCAATTGTGGAAAAAAAAAAAAAAACAAATTTGGTTGCATTTTGGAGCAGAGGGGTTTGATGCGAATGTGCATCAATAGGCATCAAGGGGTTCAATTTTAACACTCAAAACTTCCTTGAAGCCTGAGAAATAAATGATTAAATTTTGGTGGTGATCCGGATCACCATCTGGATCCAGGAATTTTTTTTATCATTGGGAGATAGGGCATGACAGCACTGATCTGCTTATGAGGTCATTCAGCACCATCTAGTGGAGGAAAGTACAAACACTACCTTGGTAGAGGTCTGCACTCTCCAAGTGCTTTTCTAGTTTGGTACATGTCATCTTTGGATTTTGAGCTAGCTGTGACCATATTTGGATAAAAGGGTGGCAGGAAATTCACCAAGTTAATACGAAGGCTAAACTATTAACATGTCAAACGGAACACTTGCATTTAACCCATAAAGACCCAACCACCGATGACCAAAACTATCTACTGATTTAAACGGTTTCATACCTGTTGATCCACTAATCCTATTAACACATGGAAATAACTGAGGTAAAATCCACTTTCAGCTGTAAATTATAATCATATTTGACCCATTTGGATGTTCAGAGGCTCCGTAGTGAATGTAGAAACACCGTCATCTTCAACAACATTGATTCAAAAGGTAAAACCCATGCAGTTGGATCATGGACAATGGATGCAGAAAGTTGTTTTTACTTTCAGTTATTGATATCTTTGCTGAAAAAGTCACTTTTTCTTACATTTTTTTGCTTCTGATTCAATAATCCTCAACTTTAATCTGAGTTTACATGAACATATACATGATCAGTGAATAAAATATAGGAAAATACATTGTTTACACTGAAAAATGCAAAATACAGAGGATAATATTAGAATAAATTGTGATAAATCACTTAAAAATGTTTAAATATAGAAAAAAAATAATTTGGGAACTGCCAATAAATAGCACTGGGTCTTTATGAGTTAAAAATAATCCAACATCATTTTACAAGTGTTACTTCTTAACCACCTCTCCAATATAGCTGTGTATCAGGCAAAAAAATGTTATTCAATAAAAATATGCACTCTATTAACCTTAAAATTTTAAGAACAGTGAAATAATTTGCTAGAGTTGCAGTGAGCTGGTGACCTATCCAGGGTGAACCCCGCCTTCACCCAATGTAAACCAGGATTGGCTACAGATCCTGCGTGACCCTCCAGAGGATTAAGCAATCATGGAAAATGAATGAATGGAAATTGTTCAAGAGGAATCACCAATAAACCTATTAACATGTCAAAAATAAATGCAAATTAGAGCAGAATAAATCCTGAAAACACTTACTGAGTCGGTGTTCACAGCCTATTATTGTCGTCATTTACATTTTAAGACTGGCTGGAGGTTGGAGTGTTAGGAAGGACTGAACTAGATAGTGTTAGCTTCACAAAGGCGAGCAACATCTTTTGAAATAGACTGAAATATTCATTCATAATCATTTTTTTGTCACCAGTAACCAGTTTTCATAGCACCACTCATACCATAACCAGATCGATGCTTTCTTGAGCTTGTGAACCATCTTTGAGTTGGATCTACTACTGTCAACACTCCTGAGGGATTTGGAGTTGTGAACAAAATAAACCAAACCGTCAGTACACAGAAACTCCAAAGAAACTGAGACTGGGAGATTTGGAGCATCGACACACTGAATGTCTTCTGTTTTGCCAGCATATGGATGTTTCAATTCTGCCATATGTGCCTGAGGGGAATTCTCCCTTGAGCTAGCTCTCCGTCTTTCTTCTGCTCCTCCTTCGGGAACTCTGGCCCCCTCCACCACCGCTCCTGTCATCCCAGGCATGCTAGCTGGGAGCCTTTTCTCCACTGCGTCCTCCCCTGGCTTCTGTCACCAACCGCTGTCTGAGTGTCTCAGCTGAGTCCCTTTGTCCCAGTGGCTCCCGCTAGCTCTGCCGCGTACACAGCCAAATGTGCAGTAATTAAGACACAGAAAACTCCTCCACTCAGTTGGGAAGAGGATTGAAAAGCTACTATGTGTCAGAAGCGGCAGCATGCAGCTAATTTTGCCTGATTTGAAAGTACTTCAAGGGTGTGCCAATTACCATGTGCATATACTGTACGTAGCAGTATGTGACTCGCATGGGAGGAATGTGCAGGAATAATTGACAAAAAGAAAAGTTTACTTGCATCTTGATGATTTTCTGTAGAAACTATGTACTGAACTACCTGTGCACTGTATGCATGCATTACTTCTGTAGTTTTAGTCAAAAGCTATTGGCTTCTTCTTCTTCTCCTCTTGACTTTTCCCTTCAGGTGTCGCCCACAGCGAATCAGTTGCCTCCATCAACCTTTGATATTTAACCCTTTATCAGGCAAGTGACTATTTTTGGTAATTTCTGGATGTATTACCAGACACTGACAGCATTAGTTACAGTGAGGACAG
This sequence comes from Ostorhinchus rueppellii, assembly GCA_030068375.1. Taxonomy (NCBI): domain Eukaryota; kingdom Metazoa; phylum Chordata; class Actinopteri; order Kurtiformes; family Apogonidae; genus Ostorhinchus; species Ostorhinchus rueppellii. The sequence goes on from JAQQZY010000012.1 coordinate 25,490,845, forward strand.
GAGTCGCTTTTCAATTGACCCTCAAATATTGAAAATATCATTTAAGCATGAAAATTTACCAAATGGAAAAACGACAATTTTGCCAAAATTCTCGTTTTTCAATTAAAACTTTTTACACAGGTGTTTTTTGGGCACTGCAAAATTGGGATATTACGCAAAACTGCAATGGAAAGACCTGTTTTGCTAGTAAAGTCATGTGAATGAAAAAAAAAAGGATACAGCAAGCGAAGAAGGAGAGTTTTAAAAGAAACGTGGTGCGGTATGTGAGGACACACCAGGAATCCGAATAATTTTTTCATTTAGTATGCGATATAGGGGTAATATATAATAATAATGAAGTTCATCAACATCTTTATGGAATGACTTCTCGTGGCATCTTGCAATAATAAATAAAAAAAAAAACCCATCATATTTGTGATTTAATGGAAAAATCGACTTTACACACTTCTGTTTTTTCAACATTTAGTAAATATCGGTAAAGTTTTGCGCATAAGCCTGATGGGAAAATGACTAGTGAGTCAACAATTTCAGGTCCAATGTGGTCTCCAGGGTCTGTAAGGTCCACCTGTGCATGAAAAGTGAGTGGACCTGCTTTGTTAGGTACCAGGAAGTAATGGTACTAATGTAAGGAATGATGTTCAAAGGGATCGTACGGATGTGGACAGGGGTCTGGATTAGCACTTATATTGGTAAAAGCAATGTTTTAATGTTCTTTAATGTTCCTTTCACGTTACATATGCTTTTCTTATAGATGATTTTCAAAACTACGTCATCACTGAATGCGCGTGCATTGTTGACTCAAAACAAAGCCACTGGAACTGAACGCAGCCGCCGTTGAATCCCCAGCGAAGATCTCAACATGTTGAACAAGAGAAAAACCATGCCATCTTGTTGTGTGTACAGTTGTACCAACAGGGACACTAAAGAAATTAAGTTTTTCACAACTCCAAGAGGGAACAGACCTTTCCAGAAGAGTAGGAGAGCTTTCTGGTTCCAAGCAATCAAGCATACAGACTGGACGGAGGACATTATCAGAAATGCCCGTGTTTGTGGTGCCCGCTTCATATCTGGTAAGTTATTATGACCATCCAGTTTCTTATCTTATAAACACCTGTCTGGTTTGCCGAAACATGAGCAGTAAATGTCCCTGAATCATAGATTAATAAATCGTAGAAATATGAGTCGTGGGCTAGCTAACTCGCTATGAGCTCCAGTGTAGGCTACAAATGTGGGCTAGTGGTAGTGTTGTCGCCCGCCTGTCCTGGCTTTTCCAATATCCCG
>JAQQZY010000012.1:25517496-25533539 GCA_030068375.1 Ostorhinchus rueppellii
AGTTGAATTAATGAAGAATTCAGACCCAAGCAGAGCATTTACAGTTAATGTAGACCACAGGGAAATGTTTGAAAATGAATAATTCCATTAAAAACAAAAAAAAAGCAAAATAATGTTTTTAGAATTAACTCGTATGACACAATTTTAATACTGCTTTTTCTGACTTAGCAGAAATATTCTTCCACATCCTAAATTCACTGTGCTCTTAACATAACACACTAAGCAATATCCAAACCAAACTTCAAACCAATGTATCATTGATTTCAGGATTCAGTCCTCTGTAATACCTGCCTCTAGGCGCAAGACATTGCAAAGATAAATGCTGTTAACTGAGCCTCTAGCATGTGCTTTACTTTCTTTCTTTCCTTCTTTCTTTCTTTCTTTTTTTTTGGAAGAAATGTTAGTGTCAGCAGACCTTTCCAAGATCTCAATCTGTCACATCTCATTTGTTTTGCAGCAGAGGAATCAAAAGCTACCCGCTGTAAGAAAACAGATTTGACTGCACAGATGCTGAATGCTAAACCATACCCCACGCTGTTGTTGTGACAAGTATATAGTAGCTGTAAATGCTTCGAATACAGTTTTTGTGATATGTGTACAGAAAGAAAATCTTGGATTCATGAAAGCTAATCATTGTTTTCTCATTTCTCATCTCTGGTGGTGGGGTGGCAACAAAGAATACCAGATTTTTTTGTTTTGTTTTGTTTTGTTTTTTTGTTCAGCAGTGAATGCATATGAATACTATTGTGAAACGGGCCCCCCTCTTGGGATGAAAACAAACAGAAAGGAAAATGAAGGAGAAAAACAGCTAATTTCATGTAAACATAAATGTGACGGTCCCTCATTATTAACAGGAGTGGAGAGAAGCTTCCAGGCCCCCGCTGCTTTGTGCACTTTGGAAACAACGCTGAGACACTTTTTTAAAAAGCCGAGCCACCCGCCCCCACCAAGGCGACAGAAAAATCCAAGCTGGTATTTATTAAAGAAAAGACGGGGTCGTCCGCCGCTGTAATTAGGACGATGAACAGGAAATCAGCACGGCAAAGAGGAAGAGCAGGGTGTATACACAGCAGTAGAATGAAACAGCATTTTGTCTCTGGCAGAAGCACATTTAATTAAACATTTGAAAACAGAATCGGGTAAAATAGCTCACCTTCCAACCTCCGCTAGGTGACACACACACACACACACACACACACACACACACACACACACACACTTATGGTCTGTCTGATTTGTGCAGCCAAAATGGATGGGAATAAATCACAAGAGCTCGGCCAACATGGCTGCATACTAATCAGTGTATTACCCATGGGAAAACTCTGGCCCCTGGCTAATGGCTGCATGTGCTGTGGATGTGTGTGTAGTGTTTGGAGTCACCTTCTCCTCCCTGTCGCTAAGTGTGGGTTTGTATTTAATTGCAAAATGCAGAGGCATGAGTTCATGTGAATTGCTGGGAGGGAAATTGAATCTGGAAACATTTCACCTCTGTCGGTGTCTCGTTGTTGATCAACAGTGTTGCAAGCGGAACGTCTCGTAGGGCACTTTAGTATTCAGCAGGTTTGATGGCACAATGTTCGCAGATAAGAAAAGTTAATTCAATCTCCTGTGTGCAACAAAAAGAAGGAAAGAAAAGACGTTTTTACCTTTCTGATGGCCTCGACCCAGCGTCACGAAACCAGAGGAGATGAAGTTGTGAAGGTCACCGCCTCCACTGCTCCGAACACTGTCCTTCCCATAGTGGAGACCTGTTTGCGCACACACACACACACGCACGCACGCACACACACACACACACACACACACACAAGCAGGGGCACCACACAGTAACCATTCACATAAACACGTTTATGTCCAAACGCACAGGGACGCACACACAAATACAATCAGTCGGGCACACACGCACACACACGCACGCACGCACGCACACACACACACACACACACACACACACTGTTAATTTATTTGGACCACTCAGACATTACAGCAACAGCAACCAAAGAAGTGGGCACAAAATATATACAGTATATACTCCTGTATTCTTTACTTTCACCACCCCCGTAATTACTAAAATGAAATATGTGTGGGGGGGAAAAGATTCGTATCTGGCATTTTCCCTTTTTTTTTTTTTGCATGACTGAATCTTTATATAAGCAAAGAAGGCTTTGATTAATATGGGATTTGCTTGGCTCTACTAATGATATTAAGTTTGCATTAAGCAGCTGCAGAATATCAACTATGTTTCTTGCAAAGTGCTATGAAGTAAAAACAAAACTTGCAAATAAATAAATTTGCCAACATCAACATCGCTTCATTTTCTAAACCACATCTTGATTGTCTGATGGATTGTTGAGTAATTCAGTTCAGCTCACTTCAGTTTTACTTACATAGGCCAATATCATGATATGTATGAGAGAATTTGTATAATATACGTTACACTACATGCTTAGATCCTGGGTTTGAATGAGGAAAAACTCAAAATTGGTCGAAACTTCAGGAAGAACCACAGAGAAGGGATTTCTTTTCTGGACAGTCTGAGAGTATTAGTCATAGGTAAGTACTCTGTTAATAGGAATAAGCACATGGTCTGGAACAAGAGGACACAAACATATAGATTAGAAAAGCAGTTTGGCCGAATCCCATTTCACCCCTTGGTCCCTCCCCCTTTCCCCTACCCCTCCATTTTGAGCGTACATGTGAAAGAGTAGTGTTGTCCCAATTCTTGATTAGACAGAGGGAAAGGGCTAAATAGGAGGGCTGTATAGTCCTTGAAACAGAGATTTTCCAGGACCACACTACAAATGGAGGGGTAGGAGAAATGTCCCATAATTCTGTTGGAATCATTGGCAAGATGGAGGTAAACACAGCCTAAAAGTGCAGCGGTGTGGTGGAAGAAACACACAAATGTACGTATTTTCTATAAAAAACTTAATCATTTGATCGACTGTTTAATGCTGTTTCATTGTGTTATAGATCGCATTTCTGTGGTTTATAGTTAAAAGCCCCAAAAAGATGATCAAAACCCATGGAACAGACACAGTTACAGCTAATGACAGCATGGGGGATACTTTCGGAAACAAAGTTACTGCATCTGTTAACTCTATAATGCCAAAAGTATCATATTTGATACATGAGTTTTGAAGCCCTCTACATGATCAGTGTGGCATTTTTTTCTTCAAGAACCTGATGTATACAATTAGATACATGCCATACACGTATAATCCACCAAGGCGGAGGAATTTGTTCACCAGAGGCCTTTCCAGTGACACTACAAGACTGTCATTAATGAGTAAGGAGGCAGAACTTTGGCAATTTTGAAAAGGAATTACCAATTTTATAGACATCTTTGCGTTATGTTGTGTTTTTTTTGTTCAAAAATAATATTTGAGGATTGAGACATGATGTTTCAGATATGATACAAAATTGAAACTCGTACATGGAAACTGATATATTTACATTTTTAAAGTGGGGGTTGTTCAGAAGGACCGATAAAGGCTCCAATTTCAAAGAACGGGAATTTTCTGTCATTGATTTAATGGTTCCAGTTTTAAAGGGGTTAATAGCGGCATCGATGACTGCCGATGACATAACAGGTAACGAAGGGTTGTCCCATTTCATAGGGGAATGTTTCAACCCCTAACCTTTGCAGCTCCATTTCAAGGGGCAGTGCCAAGTGCAAGGGCCAAAGGGGAGGGCTGAGGCGTGAATTGGGATTGGGCCTTCTGGCCCTTTTCCACTGCACGTTTTCGTAACGGCTCTACTCGGGATGGTTCAACTCTACCCCAATATAGCCCTTTTCCACTGGGGGTTGGACCTGGGACCCATTATGATTTTTCGTACCTGTTTCAGAGGTGGGTCTAGCCGTGCCGAGCCACCACTAAAATGTCACGTGAACAGTGCTGTCCACTGATTCGTCAGAGGAAATGTGCGCGATGAAGCTCAGGGATGTGAAATAATGACCCGCCAGACAGACCTGCCATCTGTTTAGGCATTTTCAGTAACAATAAACTACAGCAGCAGTACCGCATCCAGTGCCTCCATCGTTGTTGTTTACTTTACTGACTGTGGCGTAACACTTTATTAGTCGCCTGAAAATAATGGCCCCTCTATGTTGACTCCGCCAACTCCACCCACTTCAACTAGCCCCGACTAGTAACGGCTGGCAGTGGAAACACAACCGCGCCGGTCCGACAAGCGGGTAGAGTCGTGTCGAGCCAAAGCGTGCTGAGTAGGGTTCGCAGTGGAAAAGCGCCATTTGTCTTCATCAACAAATGACTGCTTCCCAGGACAAAACACACCCTATAACAAAGTTAACTTGACCACACATGGACGCTTGACTTTACATATTGAACCTTGAAACAAACTGAGAAACATTGGCAGGACTCCATCCCAACTCCGGTAGCTTTAAAGGGTTGTAGAAGTCAGTATACCTCCACCTCTATAGCTTCTGATTTGATTTTGTCCGCCACAGCTCCCCAACATCATATTAAACTTTTAAATACACCTTTGGGATGTCACAGACTAAACGATTTTGAACCGTTGAACTAAAATAAAGTGGTAAAATGTGAACATGAAACCTGTTAAGATTAAAAATAGTATTTGGGCTTTTCCATCATCTTTTCAATGGCCCCAGGTGTGTCTTTTACATGGTGTCAAATGGAAAACTTCCCTGTGGTGCCATTTCCCCCAGGCAGAGAAAAAGGAGAAATGGTAGAAAAGTGAAGAACATGTAGTACGACAATCTTCCAAAAGGAAAAAAGAAAAGAAAAGGCAATATGTTTCAACCACCCACGTACCAGTGCTCTTTGAACTCAATCACACCTCTCTCTGGTCTGCTTTCATAGCTGCAGACAGAGTATCTTATATCTACTGGGGTTATTTTCCCATTCCATCATACAAGCAATTCTGTGTGTGACATGCACATACGCTATTGTTGTCTTCTTTTGTCACCTTTGTCATTGGTAGGCCACTCCACGACCCACTGCGACAACCCTTGAATCTGAAACACCCTTCAAAAGCAATCGCTCCCTTTCGTACTGCTCCCATTCCCAGCTCATTAAGGTGAGGTAGCATGAAGAGGCTGCAGGGGGAAGGCTACGCATTATGAATTTATCGTCCTTGATACAAAGAAAATTGTGACTTTCACCTCAACGATGTGCCCTGAAAATGAACGAGTCCCGGAACTAGCAGGCAGTGAGGATTCATACGGTAACGTTTTTTTTTTTTTAAATCAGACTTCTTCACTCAAAAGCTACACCCTGAATTACTTCAGAGGTGGAAAATATGAATATTAAGATAATTATATCATGAACTGAGGTTGATGTGGTACTTTGTAGGGTGGGGTGGCGGCTGGCATTGGGGAGGTTAGCACACTCCAAGGTCGATTAAGCTTTAACACAGCCAGGCAGAGGTAATTTACATGGTATACTGATTTCATACCATTATCAGACGCCGATCTGCTGGAGTGGACACAGAGCTGTGTACATCAACTCGATAAAATCATTCAGCTGTTACATATCTTTATATCCTTATCTCCCTCTTGTGCTTTCTCAGTCTGAGATGCATGTTTAGGCTGCATTGAAAAAAAGCGCAGTCGAATGCATGCCCAGAATACTGACCCACACTACGCCATCTTTGGTCCGTAATGACTAGAGACGGTTGAAAGTCTGATGCGGTGACCGGAAATACCATGACTTCAAATGTAGCCAAGCTCAATTCTTGTGGAATTCCCTGGCTTGTAAGTGGAATTTTTGTGAAAGCTCAGAATTTGTGATTTGTTGCATGTTTGCAGTTGTTTTTATGGTTGTTATGGAGGACACAGAAGCTGACTGTAGCCTGTGGTTTCTTGCTGTCTTAACTGCAAAAAGTGACAGTTTAGAGGGTTTTTACCCCTTTGTATTCACCCTTTCTTTTGCTAGCAACAAAATCAATTTAATTTTGTTGTCAAAAAGTCACTACCCATGTCAGATGATAAAACTGAGGCTATTTTGCCGGCAGGATATCACATTGGACTTTCAGTTATTACCCCATAATAATATAATTAGTGGCCATAGCTGGCTTAATTTCAAATGGTAATGAGAAGTGCAATGCAATGATCAGGCTTGTGGACATCAAATATAACACAGGAAATGCAAAGGCATAATGACGCTGTACTGAATATAAACATTTTCCTTAAACATTATATTCAAGAGTCTATTGAACTGAACGTGCAATATATTAAGTTAACATTAGGGATGAGAATTACTGAAAATTTTCATGATTACAATTCCATTATTGATGTTGCTGATCGATCTGATTCCTTTATGATTCTCTAATCAATTCTCATTGGGTGAGTGAATAAAATACTACAAATGGGTTTGTTTGAATCAACTGTCTTTGATATTTCCATCTCTGCTTAGAAGATGTGACCTATAGAGTATAGAGTATGCACACCATATGACTGTACAAATTAAAGTGAAACTTAAGATGTTCTTCTATGTCTCCTGATGTTGTGCACCTCATTTTCCTTTTCTCTACCTTCGGAAACTTTTATTTGAGGGGGCAGGACGTTTGTTTGCCCCCTAGAACAAAGCCTGGATGACACCCTGGTCTTTGCTTTGCTGTTAGATTCACAAGTGTCACTAAGTAGCATATCAAACATGTCATATTCCTGCATACAAATTCCATGCTGTGTGGACAAATGTTTGAGCATATTGGAGGGATTTCCCCCCTTTGAAGAAATGGAAGCTTTGCAAGTGTTACAAGTGGCCCTGGTGTTGTCTTTTCACATGAAATATAGCCATACTTTGGAGTGTTTATGCCTTGACGCTATGTTGGCTACATTCTAAACCAAAGCAATGCAGCATACCTGTGCCACACAGGTGGGATCAATAAGCAAAATCATTAAGCAGGCAGGCAAACAATTCCAAGGAATTGAGCTACTGGGAACTGGTTCTCAATTCCCATCCCTAGTTAACGTGCACTAAAAAAGTATGTCTTAGTCCTCTGTTATTTCTTAAAAATATCTGCAATTGCAACAACACATAAATCCACCTACAGATTTGCGAATGTCACAAGAAATGGGCATTCATATGGACTCAAAAACACAGCAAATCAGCCACATTTGAAGGACCTGTAGACCCAGTGCCCAGTAACCATACAGTGGTTCTTAAAAAAACATCTGGAAACCACTGAGGCTAATAATTCATCAACTTAATGAACTTGTAATGTAAAGTAGGAAAGGCAACAGATGAGGCTGATGGAAATATCAACTTTTTTCTCAGACATTTTATGAAGAAATGGCATACGTGACTAAACCTCCAGTGTCTTAATTTAGTATTCACTTTAAAAATTAACTTCATTAGTTTCCATCAATTTGTGAAAATGTCACTAAAAACATCATAACTGATGAACTCAAGAGTTTTCAGACAATGTCCACTCAGGTCATGAAGAAAGGCCAATTAGAGACTTGTAAAAACTATAAACGTGACCCTATTTGAAAGCATCAGTAGATCAATTTTCAATCACCATAGTGGTCTTTAACACCTCATTAATACTGGAATGAAATGCTGATGGAGGCCTGCCTTCACACCTATTCCAGAACACATATGTACACCCATGGGGGTCAAAGGTCCTGTTCTTTAATGAGCAGCAATAATGAGATGGAGGGCGGGAAATAATTAGGCGGGGCTTCACGGACGCTTCTATTCCACACGTTTATGCCGTCAGCATAGACATGTTGTTTTTAACATGTGAGCGACGATTATCTGGCCAATGGGGAGCCAGCGAGGTCGCAGTGAAGATGTAATAGCAGCAAACTTAATTAATTGGGTGGAGGTCGTGTGCAGAGGGGGCAGGTGTGTTTTTGCTTGTAGTGGCGGGACTGGAAGGCTCACTGAATATCATTATAAACATGCCCACTGGCGGATAATTAGAGTAATTAAATCAACACTTCGCTATTTAGACAAAAGTTGTTATTTGGGGAAGTCACACACAGAGAGCTTTGTGCTTTAAAAATATCTGAAGGTCATGTTGAAGCTGCTAAATAGCTGGAAATGTTATTCTATCATCGCAACCTCTAATTGTCCAGAGCAGCTGACCTTAAGCTCGATAGGTCGCTCATCTCAAACAAAATTGCTCAAATCCCTCGAGCACTGCATAAGAGCTTAAACACACACTGGCTCAAGGCTTTTCACATTCATTCTTATTCTGCTTATTCTGACACTTGTGATGCAGTAAAAGCAGCTCCATAACTCATAATCCAATTTGCTTATTCTTTTCTTTTTTTTCACTGAACTGGGATATGAAAGGTTTTTGCTTTTTTGCTTTTTTTGTTTTGGGTTTCTGTTGACTAAACTGAGACGGGGAGGAAATGGCTCCTGTCTGCACTACCTGAAAACTATATTTCATCATTCTACATATTAAGAAAATGTCAGAGGAAACCAAGCGACACTTTTTCAGAAAACAAAAAAAGGCATATCTTAGCCTGTGGTGTGCAGTAAATAAATCAGCCTCATCTGAAGAGCGCTGTTGGCCAAAATGCATTACTCAGAGAAGCGCTTATTGTTTACTTTAACTAAAGGCAAACTCCTGTAAAGGTACCTCCCTTTCAAGGTCCGCTCCTTGTTGTGGCTGCAGGGTTACTCTGTTTACACCCCAACCTAAAAGAGGATCTGAGCTGCACAACAATGCAGAGTGGATACGAATAAAAATAGCAGCATTTGCGCTGGTATCATATTATGCTGTCTGTTCTGTTTTTGCTTTGGGCCATGGTTTTTTAAAAGGAATATATAGTTTCTAAAAATGCGAGGAAGTTTTGCAGTGCAGCGAGGGTACCATGTCATCACACAAGGACTGAAAAAAATAAATCATATATTTTTAGACCGAAGGCTAAACAAAGGTCTGAGGGTAAAAAAAGTCTTTTGGTATTGAGGTAGTTGACATATGGGCAGCTGTGCATCATTACTGTGCTTTCTGAAGCTGATGCTAAATGAAAACACAAACTAATACTGTCATTTTAAACAGCATCCAATAATTTCACCTCCATGATAAATCTGAACATCTACGGTTGTATTTGACAATCGTTAACATCAATACAAGCAGTAGCTGCCCTAATTAGCAGGTTAGCTGATGAAATAATGCTAATGCAGCTAAGTTACACCAGCGGGCTGTTTATGTTGATTAATATTAATAAACTTTATGACAGAATCATCTCTTTTTCTTAGTGTATTTTTTCAAACATAACTACAGTTGACACTTGACGGGAAAAATTTCTATTTTGTTCAATGAACAGAAGCTCAACAGCCAAAGCCCAAAAGTCAGATAATTCCCACCCGTCGCTAAAAGCTGCTGCTCTTTCAATTACTTTACTTTCAAAGACTTCAGGTTAGATATACAGTTATATAAATATTAACATGGTTTACAGTTTTCATGAATGGGAAAATTACTTGGAGACAAAAACAAAAAAAACCATTAAAAAATAACTAAAAATCTTTTGTACCAGTCTCGAAACATTTCATGTCATTTAATCTCATATTTACATTTCTGCTTTATTTCTGGACAAGTTGTCACCTGACCGCTCACTCCCACCCCCCACCATGACATCACGCTGTAGCGTACTGTCTTTCTCTGGGAAGATTCAGGAAGTACACAACTACTTATTTTCAGGATCAAACGCTGATGGACTAGAAGCACCTTCTATTTATCATTTCTTTAGGATGTATGTGTCTTTATGTCTTTATCTATGTTGTAGACATTGTAATCAGTATAATATTATTTTGATGTAATATCTACCTTTTTTTTATGCAAGGGGATAGTTTACTGGGTGGAGAGGACCTTATCCTTGGATAACTTCCTCCCGCCTTGGCATTTGTTGAGAACACACATTTTGCCCTTTTACTTTGAAAGTCCCGTATAATTGTACCCATTGTCAGAACAAAACACAATATTTCTGCTTCTGAAAAGTACATAATCTGATTTTACAGGACAGTGTATATGATGTTCATTATAATAATTGTCTTGATAATTATCTAAACAAAAATGTATGGTACTTTTGCCTCTCCTTTATTATTTATTCAGCAAATTCATATATATATATATATATTTTTACAATACAACAGAAGATGTCAGGAAGCCCAGCCCTATTTGTCTCATGAAATGTGAACTTTAATCCTGAGCAGCCGAGGACCCTCTCCTTAAGTGTTCCGCCTTCCCGCTCTGTAACAAATGCCCAGTTAGGCGCACATGAATATGCATCTCCCCCCTCTCTCTGCAGCACCATGGAGCCTGTTAGGGAACTGAACAGAGCTCCAAATTTATATGCTCAAATTAACCACGCTTTGGCCTGAGCTGTCATTGCCTTTCATGTCCAAACCCGTCAGGACCACTGTGGTCCCCAATGATGAGACGCTCGGCTGGTGTAGACTGAGCTGAGCCGGCCTTGAGTTGTGTTCTTCTGCAGAGATTGTGTGCATGCAGGCAAAATATTCCCAACCAAGCAGAGCGACAGATAGACAGATAAAGTGATGCCCGACCTTTGCAGAGTATAAATACATGCAAGGTCATACTAAAGGCAGGCTGCCACGTGCAACTGCGCATCAGCCGTGTAGCCTGCATGGCTGGCCAGAGACCATTAAGAAAAGACTGATGCAGTGACTGAGCGGGGGAGACACTAAGTGAATGAACGCAGACTGTGGCTGCAACAGACACTGAGCTGCGAGAAAGTGTTCAAAGCTTGTATTTTATAGATGGTGATGTGGCAGAAGGAGGCCAAGTTTATAACGCACAAGACCAAACAATAACCAAACTGATAAGATGCATAGTGTAGATGGCAGAAACAGTCCTAGCACAAAGAAGAGACCATTCTGCCAAAGGAGTAAACACAATTTACTTGGCTAATTTCCATAAACCTGGAGTAAAAGGGCTGAAAATATCAGTCAGTTATTTAAGGTGACTGAAAAGTTCTGTGAGTAGTTTTACTCTTATAATATGGAAAACAACCTTGTTCCTTTAATGAGATATTATTCAAAGTACCATTGTTTGAGCTTTGTGATGCGTTAAATCTCGCTCAGTATTGGCTCTGTAAAAATTTAATTACGTTCCTAATAAAAAGACGTTTGACTGAATACAGTTCCAAAAAGACTTTAGTTGTCCTCTAACTAAAATCAGTGCTTATCAATTAAGACATTTTAGTTTCAGGAACTTAAGACATGTTAATGCCCAAAGAGGTCAATTAAAAGTTTTCATTGACTCATTTGATATATTGTTAAACCTGTTGAACTCTTGCAATTTCCCATCCAATCTCCTCAGATGTGATAACATGTGGCAGAAAATACAAAAAAGCCACATATGTATATATTAGGGCTGTCAAAATTAACTCATTAACGCAGATTAATCTACTTTTTCCAGGTAGAGTTAACGTCGCACATGTGGAAAAGAGAATTGATCCAGTAGTGACAGGCAGCAGAATCAACCTATACAAATGGAAGACACTAAACAGTATGTTGGCCTCTGGATGGAAATATGAGGAGAAAAAAAACAAGACGAACAGTTGTTTCAAGTTATTTTTTGTTGTAACTGTTGAAGGTGTTTAATAAACACATTAAGTGTGTGTGTGTGTATATATATATAATGTTCATTGTGACAGCTATGCACATCAGGTTCTTTATCTCCATTGCTGCGTTCCACTTGCATTAAAAGAAAAAAAACTTGCTTTAAAATGATAAAATGTCGACCAGCAGCAGCTGTTTTGTTCGTTTACACAACTTTAGTCAATACTTTGGAACACTACATCAGGAGCATGACCTCTACGCTCAGTGAGTCAGTTGTGAACGCAAATAAAAAAAAGGAGTTGTATGAAGAATCCCCTGTAGATATGAAGATTAATTACCCAGTGTCGTGAAGCTTATAATAGACTGATAATTTGATGTGGATACCTCAGATCTTCTCTAATTGCATTAAACATTAATATCTAATGACCTGGTGATATGGCGTCAACTGGAACAAAGGCCAACTGTATCTGCAGGGGTTTACGTTTAATGAAATGGTTAAAAGACTTAATAGACTTTACAAGACAATGGTTTGCAGTGAAAGAGACTCTAAATGATTGATGTATTAGGATATGAATATAACACAGGTCTTTTTTTGGTCTAAAAGGAGCTTCATTAACAGGCTGGGGTCTGATGAATTGGGTGCCAATAGTTGGTCCTGATTCTACAAACTTTATATCTAATAAAACAGAGCAGGGTTTTAATCTCACCAGTTAAAATGACACATATCACCATTTTAAGGTGAATTTTGTGTCACTTTTGTCAGATTAAATGTTGTCTGTGCTTCGTAGAGTCTTTGTGGGCTGTTTGTAGTTGTACAAAGGCTTTTCTGGTGACACTTCTTGTCTACAAAAGATCAGCTGATTATGTCAAATCTGCTCCACGTTCCACCTCAGAGTTTTAATCAACCCTTTATCCGTATCAGAACTTCATCATTTTAATGCTTTTCAGGCCACGTTGGTTATTTTAATATATCACACGCGTTTAGGGCTGGGTGATTTGATAAAAATGTGACTGGGATTATTTTGGATGATTTTTGTGTTTAGTTTTTGTGTCTATCTGCTTGGGTTGTCAAGGAAAGTCATTTCAATGTTCTCAGCTCATGCAAACAATAAAGGAATACACAACAACTTTCATTTGGCCTGTTTTACCCAGTACATCTCCTACTTCTTCCACTCATCCCTTAAATTTCAGTGTTTTGCCGTTATATAATTGCACGGACTGACATTGCAATTGGGTTTTCTATTCAGCGAAACATGCAGCGCTCTTCCTGAAACTACACTGAACGCATATCTGGATATATTTCACCCAAATGTGATATAAGCTACGTCTCTACTTTTTCAGTTCGGATCCAAAGACATACAAATGCATTGACATTCCACGTTGACAGCAGGTTAAGTGAAACAACTGGGCAATTTTAGTGCCGAGACAGGATCGTAATAAATGGACTTAAATACAGTTACTTACTACATTCAATATATTTCCCACCTCTACTGAAGACATGACAGCGAGAGGAAATTCTGCAGGTTTCATCAGTCTAGAGCCAATATACGTATAACGTCTGCTTTTATTGAATTCCATCACGCCTCAAGAAAATGATCAATATTTATCCTATATGAATGTACAAACAGCAGGTTGAGGAATGAGGAATAGGAATAAGGTTGCAGTAGAATAAGTTGCGGCTTTACAAATATTGTATGTTTTATCTCTTATCCTTTGTGTTCTTATACAAAGGCACAAAACAGGATGCCCATCTGTGATTCAGCAACAAAAGAAACAGCTTCCCGAGCCTCCACATGGAGAGAGAAACCAGAAAATAAAGCCTGACGTGAAGGAAAACAGTTGTCAGCTAATACGAACAAGAAGACTCAGTCAAGTGTGGCCATCTTTGCACTTTTTTCTCGAGTTTGCAGCATGAGTACAAGCTGAACAACCAACATCTGCAGCGTTCCACATTTGGGAGTGTCTGCACACTGAGGCTATATGTCTGTCTTTTTCCTTTGCGTCTCTGATATCTCATTGTTTTCCATCTGTAAGCCTCTCCCCGAGTGTCTTTGCTTTCTTCGTGCTGATAACGCCAGCTTTGCCTAAGAACCTCCCAGCGCTGACCGGCTTCATTCTCCTGCAGCAGCGGCCATATTACGATATATGCTCCTGCCTGGGGTCTGAATGGAGGTGAATGAAGGCACGCTGTATGCACTTCTGATTCACCCACTGAGCGACTGCGAGGTCGTCACTTGCACCCTGTCAGAGTCCTACCTTGCCAGCCTGTAATTATGTGCGGTAGCAGGGCCCTGTTTTTCCCTGTCGCTCTCTTGCCGGCGCTCTCTCGCTCAAATCGGATGATTACCGCGTGTTAACACTGGAGATTACACTGTTGAAAGCTGAGCACAGTGGGTGCTCTTTGGAGGAGATGTCAATGCAGAATTTTGCACAGGCAATCATAAAAATACCGCAAATGGAAGGGAATTAGGCAAATTGTTAAAATCTGTCCCTTGAAGTTATATTTGACCAGCAGTCATGACATGAAGGCATAGGTGGCAAGTAATAAAGTACAAATACCCTGTTACTGCGTTTTACTCGAGTATTTGTTTCTCCATTAACATTTTTCCCATCACTCCGCATATTTTAACACAAATATCCATATGTTCCACTCTATACATTTTCCAACGCCCATTACTTTGGTTTTCATGCATTTTAGTATAATTATTGCTTTCTACAATATGTTTGCTTCATTACACATCCATCTAAAGTAAGACTGATTCAAATTAAATAGACGGAACAATATCATATAGAAAAAATACCCCCTTAGTGTAGCTGTTACTTCATATCCCACACAAAAATAGGACGATGAAACCGACAAAAGATGAGAACAACATAGCAAGATGGAAACAAACTGCTTGTCTCAGATATTGTGATTCCCAGCTTCTTTAGTCTGAATTGTAACTCAACGAAGTGAAAACATCGTAAATGATAGGATTGAAAAACGTATAAACAACGCAACAAAACAAAAATGATGTAAAGTAAGAAATGGGGTAAAAAAAACATGGTAAATGATGTAAAACGTGGTGGAACAAGACTAAAACACACTAATCTATTCAGGTGATTTTGATTATTTTAGTTGATTCTCATAATTTGTTGCAACATTAAATCGAAATAATGCCATCTTCAAGCACATTAGGTCCAGTCTTGAACTCCTTACTTTGATCCAAGCTAAAATGTCAGGGTTGAAACCTCCCATATACCAAGGGTCCAACAGTGTGGTGGTCTCAGTCGTCATCAAACTGAATCATGGTTTGGTTCAATGAGGACTTTTGGGTTTTTTTGTTTTGGAAGGTTCAGACTTTTAGATCTTCTACATCATGGGGGTCAAACTCATGCTAGTTCAGGGCCCACATTCACCCCAATATGATCTCCAGTTGGTCTGATCAGTAAAATAATAACAATGAAAAGTCAAATTACGTCACGATAATGTTAACATCGACAACATCCTCTTAAAAATCTGAATAACTTGAAATGCTTTAAGAAAAGCTAGTGCATTTTACTCACATTCTGCCTCAGATTATCAGTTTATCATTTACACATGTACATTAGAATTTAGATTACAATTACACAAAACGTTTAGTATCAGGTAGAACGTTGATAAAAATGGACTTACAAAAACACACTTGTATTTGTTCAGGTTTTTCACGTTTTTTTTGTAAAAGGATAGTTTGTAAATGTAAACATTTTCATGTCATTTTACTTTTTTTACACTAAAACAAAGAGAAAATTTGCATAAAGGTTTTTACAGTAGTATTTTACTGGTTCTGATCCACTTGAGCTCTAATTGGTCTGTATGTGGAACCTGAATTGAAATGATTTTTACTCCATTGACCGGTCATATCTTCAGTGTCATTTTTGCATTTCACAAATTTATCCCATGGGCAGGACTGGACCCTTTGGCGGGCTGGATTTGGCCCCTGGGCGGCATGTTTGACACCTGTGTTCTGCAGGAAGTTCTGCAAAGCTACCTTCACCAATAAATAAAAGGAGAAAAACAAACAGAAGAAGGTAAAGCTTCTCTGTGGTGGCCCCTGGGGTGATGAGGAGACCAGATACTTAATCATGATATGAGGTGACAAAGAACCGGCCCCGATTAACAACAGACGCATGACCGTCGATAAACCAATCGATGTCAAGTACAGGGAGATACCGCACAAAGAGATGATTACATTTATGTGTTGGTGTATTGTGCAAATTTCTTTAGCCTTCTCCCAAACTTGCAAACATAACCAGTCAAAATGTACATGACAAACATTAGAACCTTTGTTTGAACGTTTAGGTGTGAAAGTTGTTAATCAATACAAAAAAACAAGTAAAAGAAAAGGCACAAAACATGCAGCAAGACAAAAAAAACACATAGTTTAAGATGCCATAGACCAGGGGTGCCCAATCCTGGTCCTCAAGAGCTACTATCCTGCATGTTTTAGATGTTTCCCTCTTCCAGCACACCTGACGGTCGTTATCAGGCTTCTG
>JAQQZY010000012.1:25545876-25559511 GCA_030068375.1 Ostorhinchus rueppellii
GGAGAAAATTAGCAACTTCGGCATCAGTCTTCAGATTCCTCTCTGTTTTCAGCCGTCTCCATTTCTCAAATGCATCTGCGATACAGATCCTTGTTCTGTTTTGGACTTTGTCACGGCGTATTTCAGACTCGTAACGAGGCCTTTTAGGTCTGATAATGTTGGACATGTTTTCAGACACCGTAGCAGCAGCTCAGTGACCAACAGTTAAGCGGAGCGGTCAACCTGGATGCCCAAACACTACTGATTTCATGATTGGGTGATAGGTGGAGGGTGGCGCAACAGACCAAAACACGACATGACAACATAAGCATAAGTTGGGGGCTGCAAGTTCGCTTTTTGAATGAGAATATTCTGGCAGCACAATAATTGTCAGTGATATAAGTATTTGATGTGAACATGTTTCCTTAATGTCTGGTGACACATCAGGACCATTTTATGATTATTTTAGATACATTTCCTGCATACTGCACCTTTAATGAATAAAAATGAAATTGTTCATTTGAAACAATTTTTTTTTAATATACTATGAAGTTATTTGTGTTTTCTTCTTTTCATGACAGATCTGACAGACAGGTCTAATACATTTGTTAATCACCGTATATTCGCGCAATTTGAGGGTCAATGGAAAAGTGACAAGTGTGATTTATTATCAATCGATAAAATGTGACTTGGGCTCAGTATGTAATCATTGTGCTTGGTCAAAGGTGATTTCTGATGTGTATAAATAGGAATAAAAGAGGAATGTGTCGTAAAACAAAATGATTCTAAATTTATGTACAGCGGTGTTTATAAAATAGGCTTAGTTTTTTGTGTTTTCATCCGCAAATGTCACAATTGCTTAACATGTGTGATACATGCTTCAAGAAGAGCTCAAATCTTTCCAAAAGGGCAGTTTGCACTCATTGAACCATAAAGCCGCTCTCCGCACACTATTACAGAGCACAGAAATTACCACAGCAAATGTGGTTACCATCAAATAGGAATGGTTTGATGTGTATCCAGCTTAGACAAGTGACCTACTGTCAGCCAATCAGGGCACGGCATTGTACGGATTGTCTGGTGATATTCTGGTGATATTTTTCCTGACATTACAAATCACATTAAAGGAAGAACGTAGAAGTAAACTGATTGTATTAACAAGTAGCTTTTGTGTATCTGAAGCTTGATATGAAGCAGTGAACTCTTCCACAGCTGAAAATAGATATGAGGCTTTGGAGCAGGAAATGGAGGTAACTACCCCACGCTGTTAGGGGACCCCGAGCCCTGACAAACTTTATTCCACAACCAGTATTTGTATTTTCTTCATTCTAGGCCTTTTGTTTAACGTCCTGAAAACAAAAAAGAGAAGTGGAAGTCAGACACTGAGCTTCAACAGAAACTCATTGTTACTTAAGTCATATTGATTCTTAATTACTTACGGAATTAAATGTCATTAATTATGAACAGAACACTCCAATTCTCCCTTAATATCAATAAATCACATACAACAGATGGATGATTTACAATGACATCACCATAGGAGGCCTCCCCATGTCATTTGGATTGAAAAGTGTTAATGATTATTTATCTTAACCCATTACGCTACTTTTGTGGCAGTTCCCAAATGAAGTTCTCTCTCTGTTTAACCTTTCTTAAGTTAGTTATCACCATTTATTGTAAAATCATCCTCTGTATTTGGCATTTTGTCATTGAAAGTCAGGTATTTTCCTATATTTAATTCACTGATCATGTAGATCAGGGGTGTCAAACTCATTTTAGTTCAGTTCCACATACAGCCTAATATGGTATAAAGTGGGCCGGAGCAGTGAAAAAATATAAATAATAAGATGAGAACTTTTGAGTGGAAAAAATTTAAATTCCATAATGAAAATGTTTACATTGATAAATTGCACTCAAACATGTACAACCTGAAAATTCTTAAGTAAAATTAATGCAATGTTAACATTATTACACCTTAGTTTATCATTTATGTGTGAATTACAACTTTGAGGTCACTGTGGATCTGCAAATACATAAAATATTAAATAACACGCAGAATGTTATTAAAATTCCACATACATCTATTAAGAGATTTCAGGTAATTCCCCTTTTTTTATATATATATATAAAAGGCAAGTATGTAAATGGAAACATTTTTGAGTAATTTTACTTTTTTACACTGAAAGAAACAGAAAAACGAGCAGTTTTCATTATTTATAGGTTATTATGATAGTATTTTTTAGCACTCTGGGTTCAATTCCAGCACCAGTCACTGGTGGGACCTTTCTGTGTGGAGTTTGCATGTTCTCCCCGTGTCTGTGTGGGTTCTCTTTGGGTACTCTGGCTCCTCCCACCATCCAAAGACATTCACTGATAGGTTAATTGATTAATCTAAATTGCCCATAGGTGTGAATGTGAGAGTGATTGTTTGTCTATATGTTCAGCCCTGTGATGAACTGGTAACATGTCCAGGGTGTACCCCACCTTCACCCTTAAGTAGATGGGATAGGCTCCAAGTGACCCCCATGACTCTAGTGAGGATAAAGCAGGTTCAGAAGATGGATGGATGGATGGATGGATGGATGGATGGATGGATGATATTATATTATATTACTGGTTCTGACCCTCTTTAGACTGAATTGATCTAAAATGATTTTAAAATCCTTGACTGTTCATACCTTCGGTGTAATTTTTGCATTTCACAAATTCATCCCAAGGGCCAGACTGAACCCTTTGACAGGCCAGATTTGTCCCCCGGGCTGCATGTTTGACACCTGTGATGTAGACAGACAAAGCTCAGATTATAGTTTGGCATCATAGTATCAGGAACAGAGAAAGATGAAGAAAATGTGACTTTTTCAACAAAATATAACATGAAGTGAACATAAACCAAGTGTGTCCATCCACTGTAATTTGTTAAACTCCATGGGCTTTATTGGTGAATCAATATTGTAGAAGATGATAGTGTTTCCATGGTAACTACAAAGCCTCTGAACATCCAAATGGGTAATATCTGATGACCATGAAAAGATGACAAACTGTATTTTACACCAATTATTTACATGTATTGATAGGATTAATGGATCAGTGGGTATTAAACATTTTGGGTCTCCGTGGTTTAATATTAGCTTAGTTTCCTTTAATCTTTTCTACATGTTTATTTTTTTACCCACATCTTACATTCCAGTAATATTAACATTGAATCTTTTCCTCTTGATCATCATTTTCAGAGGTCTTTTGGCCTAAAGGGATTCTGTTATGTCTTCATTGTTCTGGTTTTCACTGCTTTTCATATTATATTGTGATAATGTAGTTAATTTTTGTATGGTGTGAAAACATAATGGTGATGAACACTGGTTGGAGGCCTCCTGGGATGTTTTTTTGCCTAGGGCCAAAACAGACTCAGCTGTTCAGTTTGTAAGTCCAGTGTGTAAGATTTAGGGGGATTTAAGAGGATCTGATTGCAGAAATGTGTTTTCTTTGGCGTATAATCATGCAAAAATAAAATTTGTTTTCCAACCTTGAGCTGTGTAAACCTTGATCTAAAGGCCTGTACCTCAGAGTGGACTACTTCTACTCTTTTTATTAAATTTTATAGCATGTGCTGTCCACTGTGTTACCATCAGCTATGTGTGTAAAATTAATAACGCTGTAACCCTCAACCACTGATCTAAAAATACTTTCTGTACCACTGATCCTATCAATAGATGTAAATAATTCAGGTAAACTGCAGTTTCTTAGCTTTTCGTCATAATCGCATACCTGAACATGGAAACACCGTCATCTTCTGCGAACATTGATTCACCAGTAAAACCCATGGAGTTTGACCAAAGACGGTGATTAGGGACGCTTTGTTTCACATTCCTTTAACCCATAAAGACAAGTGTTACTTTTGTGGCAGTTCCCAAATGAATTATTCTCTATATTTAACCTTCCTTGAGTGATTTTATCACAATTTGTTATACTATTATCCTCTGCATTTTACATTTTTTCATTCAAAATCAGGCATTTTCCTACATTTAATTTACTGATCATGTAGATTTCCATTAAAGACCAGAGTAAAGTTGAGTGCTATTTCATCAGAAAAAAAAAAACTGAGGAAAAAGTGACTTTTTCAGCAAATATATCAACAACTTGTGTGTCCGCCCACTCTCATTGATCCAACTCCATGGGTTTTACTGGTAAATCAATGTTGTAGAAGATGATGGTGTTTCCGTGGTAACTATGAAGCCTCTGAACATCGAAATGGGTCATATCTTTTTTTTTTTTTTTTTTTGAAATAATTTTTATTGGTTGTCATTTCACGTTGAGAAATGACAATGCTGAAATCAATTTACAGAATATTATGCAAAATACACTTACACCCACATACACATATTACATACACAATACAGATTACAATTAATAATCACATTTTAAAAAAACAGTCAACAGGCTTCTATAACTGGCACATTCCTGCAGTCAGTATACACAGATCTCTGAGTGCAATACAAATTAAGGATTGGCAGAGGGGAACTGAACTAATTTCAGATGTTTGAGAAATGCAAATGAGTCATATCTGATGACCATGAAAAGACGATAAACTGCATTTAACACCAAGTATTTACACGTCTAGATAGGATTAGGGGATCAACAGTTATTGAACATTTTAGATCAGCTTTTAGCTTAGCTTTTGGTTGACAATGAATGTTTGGGTTTTTATGGCTTAATGATATATTTATTTCTCCATTTCAGGAAAAAAATCCTTTTTTCCTTAATTTTCTCTGTTCTGATATAATAATAACCTTTGAATTTACTCTGAGCTTTTATGGACATCTACATAAGTAAAGTAAATATAGGAAACTATGACATTTTCACAGATGATACAAAATACAGAAGTTAATATTATGATAAATGGTGATAAGTCATTTTAGGAAAGGTTGAATGAACAAAATAATTGTACATCTTTAAGTGTTAAGCAGAAAGCCTAGAAAAATACAACTAAAAACTTCAGTGAGGGTTTCTGCGTTTTCTCACACTGATAGGTTTCAATCTGACCTCACTAAATATTACATATTTTTCATATATATTCAGAGGTGGCAAAAGTACTCCCATTCTGTACTTAACTCATTCACTGCCATTGACATGTTTTGGTGTCATTTCAAAGCCCAACGTTGTCTGCCAATGACGTGTTTTGGCGTCAATCGGCTTTCACTGGGGGGGTTGCTAGGAAACGACCTGGCACAACTTTGAGGAAGTATTTAGCGTTCAGGCATTTTTGGGCGAAACCACCCTGTGTTCTAAGGTCAATAACCTGAGAACCGAAAAAGCTGGAAAAAAAAAATTTTTCCACCTGAAAGAAGAGACTTTACACTTTATTTTGATGGGTGCCATGTTTATGTAGTCCTAGAACTGAATATTCTGTGAGTCTTGAAAAATCTGTCAAAATGCTCTAAAACACCTGGCAGTATGGGGGTTTCTGTTCTGAAAACGCCTGGCAGTGAATGAGTTAAGTAGAAGTACAGTTACTTTGGTGAAAAAACACTCTTATAAAAGTAAAAGTACTGATTCAACTCTTTTACTTAAGTAAAAGTTAAAAAGTACAACTTCTCAATTGTAATAAAGTACAAAAGTAAAAAGTAAAACTGCATTTGTTGCTATGAATGATACAATACTTATTTAACCAAAATCACAGAGAATCATATAATCATAAGAATTTCCATGGGTACGGACACAGGTAAAATTAAACAAAGTACAGGTGGGTAGCAGCAAGGACATTTAATGAGGATGATCATGTCATTTCACTGTAGTTTTATTTTGAAGTGAGCTTCACTTCTTTTCTTTTCTGGTTAAGGACGTCATTGAGCTGCACAGATGACAGATTTCTTGATGATGTGTGTTTTAGCCAAAAATAAATCCCTTAAAAGTGAGTTAGTGAGTAGAAAATGGGTTTAATCAGGGGTCGGGTCCTCCAGTACTCAGCTTTGTGTGTATGGACACAGACTCTACTCCCTCTTTCCTCCACTGATTCCCTCTGAAGTGATGCATTTTATGTACTGTCACATGCTTTTAGTTTGAAAAAGTAACGAGCCTATTCTGTGAATGTAACTAGTATAAAGTACAGATATTTATGCAAAAATGTAGGAGTAAAAGTAAAAAGTTGCCAGAAAAATAAATACTCAAGAAAAGCACAGATACCTAAAAAAAAAATCTACTTAAGTACTTCTACTTCTACTTCCCACCTCTGTGTATATTTTCATTTAAAATATTTTGTTTTATTTTATTTAGTTTTTGCAGTTTACTCAGTTCTTGTTCTAGTTATTGTTATTATAATTATCACCATGGTTCTTATTCTTACCAGGGTTGATATTATCTTGTGTTTTTCTCTTTTTTCCTCCCCCCTTCACTCTCTCTTTCTCTCTGGCCCCTTTCTTGTCCTTCCCCCAGTTCCTTCCTGTCAGGACCGGCATCAAAATGTGCACTGCAAATTATGTGGTTCGTACAGAGATAAAAACAACTTAAATTATCCAACATTTCTAAATCTATCTTGTTTTAAGAGTTAGTTTCTTACTTTATGCGTTCATCCATCTGTAGATGTGATTATTTCTAGATTAAATAATCTTAACTCAAGAAATCTTGTCCAGTGAAATTATCTTGCTGCATGGACAGATATTTAATTTGTTTTGAGTACCTTTTTCCTCAAATTTAGTGTTTATATCTTCTTTTTAGACACCTATTTTTTGCATTGTGGAAAGGAGCCTTATATACTTTATGAAGTTCCCCTTGGCAAAGCAAATTTGTTCACCGCAGCCAGACTACCAGGCTACTGTTATGATGTTGGACAAGATAAGTTAAAAGAAAAAAGAAAAAAAACTAAACTAAATATTACACACAGAATCTTGAACAAGTCAACTCAGTTTTTTTTTTGTTCTTTAAATATAGCTACATGTCTACAAGCATTTAATAATTACACTAAAAGCTTGCATACATTTTGATTTATGTTTACAGTGTTTATTGATCATAAAATACACAGAATTTCACCAGCCGGGAAAAAATATTCCTGTTCACGGTTCTAGCTGTGGTGGTGAAAACAAAGGAAAACTGATTATTGTTGGAGCTTTTAAAGTCGTCTGAATCTACCTCCATCAGCAGCTCCTGTCAAAGCTTTCAGAACAGCCGGCGGCGCCAGATCAGATATCTGTGCCGCAGATGGAGGTCACCCTGCTGACCGCCGCTTTGCAATCATATGACATTGTTTATAAAACAGACAAATCTCAAACCCGAGTACGACTTCCCAATAAGCAGAGAGCAGAAGACTTTTCCTGACTGTGGCACATTTCACTGCTGTCATCCTTCTGTCGCTAACCCTCCTGCTTCCCCTCCTGAGGAAATACTGAAGGAAGGTGGAATGCCAGCTCTCATTAGAAAAGGGATTTCAAAAGCTCACTGACAGGAACAGTAGGGGGAAAATGCTTTGCATAAGCATCTTTTTTTTTTTTTTTTTACACTATCACCAGTG
Organism: Ostorhinchus rueppellii; assembly: GCA_030068375.1. NCBI lineage: Eukaryota > Metazoa > Chordata > Actinopteri > Kurtiformes > Apogonidae > Ostorhinchus > Ostorhinchus rueppellii. Next base: position 25,553,354 of record JAQQZY010000012.1, read on the forward strand.
GTGTGACTGGCAGCAGGTTACAGAACCAAAAGATCCTAATTTAAAGTCTAAGCTCTTCCTATAAAACTTACTGTATCATCTGAATGGCTTATGGACTACCATAGGAGGTATGTTTGTCCTTTGGGAGGTCAAATTGAAAGACTTTCTGATGAAAAGTGCTCAGTTTTATTATTGGATGTATAAAATGAAGTCATTCAGTGTAGGTTTTTTCCCACTGAGTGACATGCAGAGGAGGGAAAACAGAGTGGAATGATTGTGTCTGAATCTCAAACCAACAACGTCGCTGATTGGGAGACTGAGAAGCAGTTGCTTAGTAACCACGTTTTACGATGCTATCCATACTTGTTGTAATGAAAAATTTAAGCTCCTCACTACTGAACTATTCTGTGGGACTTCAACATGAGATATATATGCGCTCTGAGACATATAGATCAGGGATGGGAGCCAAGCATCAAAAAACAGCACAAACTATAGCGAAGGCACACGGGCAAACAACAGGAATACAAACCTTACCCCTCCTCCATCATTCATGTATCTGTTGTACGTCTCCAAATGTATGAGAAGACTACAGCATCCCCATAAGGAGGAAAAAATGCAAGGGCGGAAGGCAGCGTGTATGTCTGCATGCTGCAACAGACTGGGATGATGTTCCATAAATGTTTCACATCACACACATTTCTGTTTCTGCAATAAACATGAGGATACACCCTGCATGAGGCTGCATTTACTATACCGCCCCCTCCCTGTTTACTTATATATTTATTTAATGGATTAGATTACCAGTGGCGTTATTGCATGGATTAATTTGGATTTTTAATGGTTTGTTTGCAGCATTGTGTTGTATTATGTTGTTATATAGGCAACACTTATATTTTCCAGGCATGCTTAGCATGCATAATTAACAAATGGGTTATAATCCACTGTGGCAGGTCGTACACAAATTATTTACTCCAATAGGAGTGCAGATACTTGTGTTAAAAAAAAAAGACAAGTAGAAGTTGAAATTCTTATTCACCTTTTTTTTTTTTACTGCAATAAAAACAAAAAGTAGTCATTTGAAGGACATTTTTATCTGTGCTGTATTAATATAATGTGAAGACTATTAAAATGAACATTAATTTCACTCTAGTATCCAAATTACTTTTCTTTGTCAGCAATAGAAATCAAAACACTATGATGTCTTTTCTTCCTTTCACGTCCGTTTCATTCTTTACCTACAGTGGAAGGGGACTTGCATATTCATAAATTTTCTCTATCTTGATGATACAGTATGTCAGATTCACCCGGTGGTGCATACCTCCTTACACTATATTGCCAAAAGTATTGACTCACCTTCCTTGACGCACATATGAACTTAAGTGAAATCCCATTCTTTCTTTCTTTTTTTTTTTTTTAACAATGTCTTTAGGCCTAAAAAAAAAAATAAGGTCATTTCTGGTTACCTGACCTACCCTAGAAAAAAACAGCTGACCTAATCTTTTTACAATGACCTCCATTCCAAGTTTTTTCAAAATACCTCAAATCTCCAGAAATTAGGTCAGCTTTAGCCAAAAATCACCTAGTTTAAACGAGTTAAAATTGCTACAAATCGGCCGACTTTAGGGAAAGGGATTGATGAGGCAGAGTAGGGTGGGTCTTTTCTAGGAAAATATTATTAACTAGCGCTGGCCACCTCTGGAACCTGATTGGACACCTCAGGTGCCAGTGTCACCCCAGTTTATTGATGGGTCACTGCACGTCTTGCTGAAAGATGCGCGAGTATTGGAAATGTGAATGAGAAACGCAGAATAAACATCTTTCAAGTGAGTGGCACATATTGAGAGAACCTACTTTGATGGAATACATAATTCTGAGATAAGTTTTAAGGTAGTTTCAGAATGAGTCATTGTTTTAAACTACTGGTCATATGACTGCACATTTAGAGGAGAAGAGATGATGTCGCCAATAGTTAAACTGTGTGAGTAGGCTAACGTTATGAAAGGCTGGCGTTATGAAAGGCTGACGTTATCCTATGTTTGCCTAGTGTTGAATACATTTACGTTGATGCAGGTGCTTGTGTGACCAGTAATGCCTGCAAACTGCCCTGATCCAGTCATGATCATTTTATAATAGTGAGCAAATACTGCTGATGGATCTTTGGATAAACTAAACGGAGAAGTCTTACATGTCACTGTTTCAAAAACGGGGCATTTTTTTCTGGACTACTTAAAAAAAAAAGGGGGGGGGGGGGTAAAAAGTGAGAGATTAAACACTTCTCCAGGGACCACGACACCACTGCATTCACCCACTCACACATCACTGAAACAGTCACTGGGAGTAACTCGAGGTTCAGTGTGTTTCTCAAGGATATTTCAACATGTAGACAGAGGTCAGGGATTGATCCATCAGTCCTCCAGTTTCTGGAGTAGCTACGCCACCTTTTGAACCACAACCAGCCTGATGTGTTTGCCAAGCACTCATGGATACACAGACATATGGCCTTTTCTTAGTCTTCCATGTATTTACAGTGACTCAGACTGGATGTTAGGATAGTGCATAGTAAGGCAAAATAAAAATAATCAGTGTTACCCCTCAAATTACATAAAATACATGCAACAGGCATGTTTTGAAAATGTAAGGAATAAAACACATGTATTTTTGCAGGGAATAAAAAGGAACAAGAAGTGTAGTTTCAACAGTGTGCTGATTATATTAAACCACCAACCCTGCATTAAATCAATCCATGTTGAAATACAGCCCTGCTTTATACACAATAATGTGTGTGGGGAATGAGTACTTAACAAAAGTGATTATTTCTTTGACAACTGAACCTCACATCTACACATTAACAGCATTTTAGATTAAAATAGGGCTGTCAAAATTAACACGTTAATGCAGATTACTCCATCATCAGGATTAATCTGAATAAAAATCAGAATTAAACCGTCTGCATTGCAGAATGAGACTGACCATCTCTGTCAATGCATTTGGGGCAGTTTGTCCAAGTAAAGTTAGCATAGAGTTAGCACATGAACAAATGGGCAGTGGATCCAGTAGTGACAGGCAGCAGAACCAACCCATAAAGATGGAAGACACTAAACAGCATGTTGGTCCTCTGGAGGGAAATATGAGGACAAAAAAACAAGACAGAACAGTTGTTTCAAGTTTTGTTGAAACTGTTGAAGGTCTTTTATAAACATGTTAAGTGCATATATAGTCCCTTCTTTTTAGAGTCTGCTCATGCAAAATGAAACCCGATTAATATAAATTTAAAAATGTATATTTAATGTGATTAATTGAAATTATCCCACAGCAACCCTGTGATTTATGATTGAAAATTTTAATCAATTGACAGTAGTAGCTTAAAACAAACAAAAAGTGCTTTCCAAACAATACTTTTTAAAACTCTGGTTCAATGAATCTCTGCAGAAAACAAAAATATTGGAAAATAACTGTTTCACACCTAATGTTACTTTGTGTAATGGACATATGTTCTGGTTTGTGGCAAAATCTACACAGCATTTAAGAACACACTTCGATAACTCAAACCAACACAAAGTAAATTATGACGTAACTTGTCATTGCTGCTCAACTTCACCTGATTCCACCAGAAACAGGTGAAGTTGTCACTTAAGTTCATGTGCCAAGTGTCCTACAGGTTTGTGGTCATGCTGCATTGCAGGTCATGTGGATAGGCGTTTTTGTTTTCTTTTTTTTTTTTAATGGAGGGGGGAAATACCTTTTTAGGAAAACATCTGTGGACATGGCATTGGATATTTTAATGAGGAATTCCATTTTGTGTATTTAAATGTGAGCACTGTGCAGTATTTTAACACTTAATTAAAACACTGTGTAATAATATATAATCAGTTTTATACATTATACACAGTTTATTACATGCTACAAGTATTATCACAATATGAGAAATAACAGGTGTGTATCATGGTGTTCTTTAACTGTGAATTCATTCTTTACAAATCTTTCACAGTTATACAGATTTATGATTTTTGACAAACACATTATTGACAATTAAGACAATTTTATATACAAAACATTGATATAATCCCTTTTAAACTAAATGTTTTCCTCCTGTTTAACATTTTCTTCTCCTGACACATATCTGCGGCTGCATTTTAAATACAGTCAGGCACTTCTAAGATTCGTTTATCATTAAGTTAAAAAGCAAAATTCCAGGCGCTGCAAAAGTCTGTTAAAAAGCCTCTGCATTTCTGTTTGTAGAGTCACAACTTCGAGTTAAGAACTTCACAGTGGCCAGCCAAGCAGAATAAAGGCTTTTTAACTGATTTTTTGAGTGCCTTGGATCTCTCTCTTTTTTTTTTTTTTCTTCTGTAATTTTAAGCTTGCAATTATGACTAGCCATGCAGAATAAAGGCTTCACACACATTTTCGGAGTGCCTCAGACTTCTCTTTTTTCCACATGACCACCAGAAGACCTTATTTCATCTGAAAGAGCACTGAACTCCATAATCATTAGAGACAAAGAAACACTTTAAGCTATTAAGTATTTGTTTATGAAATGACCTCGGATCAGCAGTGCTGTTCACCCGCTGCTCTGAGATGATACGCATTACCTGAATGTGGGTGCAACAGAAAGCTCTGGAAAATATCATTTTTTGCGAGCATGTTTGCGGTGGACAAGACTTTGCTGTTACAGCACTGACAAAGCAATGAAGCGCAGCCCCGTCTGAACAGGCCACCATTGTTCCTGACTCCTCTCGCTCTCTCTCCAGGGGCCGATCCTTTATACATGCCATGTTCTTCTGCCATTACCATGACCCAATTTCTTTTGAAAACTGTGTTTCCCAAATTGCAGAAAGAGCTGGGGCTGGTACAAGGGCTTTTAAGAGAAACTGTCCCCTTGAGTTTAACTGTGAGTGCTGCTGAGGCCTTACTGCAGAAAGTGCTTTGTCAAGAATTTCTGATAATGCGCCGTTTTTTGCCCACAGGGCTACAAGTTGGAACCACAGGCTTTGGGCTGGGGGAGTGTTGAGCTGGGCGGAGAATTAAAATGCAGACAGCTCCACTAATATGGAGGCAGAACACTGCCCAAAAAGAACAAGATGAAGAGCCGTTCCTCTTGTCATGCATTACTGCTTTGCCCTCATATCCTGACACTAAAATTGAATAATACACACAGTCTCTGAAACTAACTTTCCCATAATGCCAAGTGGAACCAATTGAATGCATTACATCACTTTTGCGAGCGCTAAAACATTTTAACCCTGTCAATATTTTTCTTCGCTTTTAGCCGTTTGCCAGCTGCATCCTCACGATGAATTGCTTGTCAGGTCTGGAGTAACGGCACTTGCCAGTATGCTGTCATCACTTCCCATAACTGTCCTGTTAGTCTAAAATCCTGTCCCTGCTCCTGTCCCTGGCACCGGTGCTGGCACGCTATAATGTCTGTCTAATTTACAGCCAGACTTACAACTGAATGAGCCCGTTTGATGTTCAGTGTTGGCTTTTGATCAGAGCCATATATTCAGAGAGCTCAGTGGTTGGGGGTTATAAATGATTATTACTGTAGTGCGCTTTGTAGAATATAATGAATGGGAATTGATGGTGTAGTGTATGTGCCTGGGGAATGATGGCCTCATATAAGAATTAGGAACTCCTTTCAGAATATAATCAGTTACAGATTATCATAATCTGCTACAACTGTCATTAGAGAACCTTGGGATGTTCCAAGTTTACACTGTGAAATTATGGTTTTCAAAGGTATTAAATAATTCCCTACCTTCTACAGCTGATCCCCATTGTTTCTTTTTAGCATTTGCTTCATCCTGCCCTCACTGGAAAATGCAATACATATAGACAATACTCGTGGTACTTATTTGTATAAGCATAAATCTGATTTGTGAATATTTCTGAGGTTATTGTATTTGTATTGTATTTGCATATTATTTTTGATGTCGCAGATGTTGGTGTTTTCTGAAGAAGAAAAATTTCAATAAATATAGTTTCTGAAAAGGAATGAAATGGCCCATCATGTACAAAGACATGCAACTGTAAGAGAATGGGAACAATGAGTAAAGGAGATGTTTGGAGATAGTTATAACAGAAGAATAAATAATATGGACAGAATATACAGTCGCAAAAAAAAAAAAAAAAAATATATATATATATATATATATATATATATATATATATATATTGCG
>JAQQZY010000012.1:25621530-25632111 GCA_030068375.1 Ostorhinchus rueppellii
AGATAGATAGATAGATAGATAGATAGATAGATAGATAGATAGATAGATAGATAGATAGATAGATACTTTATTGATCCAAAGGGAAATTCAAATATCCAGCAGTCAACCCAAACCTTTTCCAAAAAAGTAAATTTACATTATGAAAATGTTTACATCTGGAAACTTTCCTTTCAAATAATGTGAATAACATGAACAAACTGAAATAAGTGTAACTTTAACAATATTATGTCTCAGTTTATCATTTACACATGCACATTATAACTTATAGATCACAGTGGATCCACAAATACACAAAACATTTAATAACAGGCAGAATATTGGTAAAATAAATTGTATTTACTTCTCTTAAGACTTAAGACAGGTTGTTCATATTTGTTCAGGTTATTCACATATTATAAAAATTATAGTTGTTTTAGTGTAAATACATGGAACATTTACATGTTTACATTTACAAAGAGAAAAGGTGGAGTTGTCATTATTTATATGTTCCAATGATATTTTACTGGTCTGATCCACTTTAGATTAGATTGGTTTGAATATTGAACCTGAACTAAAATGATTTTTAATATCTTTAATGCAATTTTTGCTTTTTGCAAATTCATCCCAAGGGCCAAACTGGACCCTTTGGCGGGCTGAATTTGGCCCCTGGGCCACATGTTTGACACCTGTGCTATATCATAAAGTTTCACTCACAACTGCTTCTCTGTACCTGGGTTCAAATCGCTGGCGTTTCATGTTTTTCAGCAGCAGAGGGCAGTGACAGAGAATTACAGACTCCATCTGCACGTCTGGGATTTATTGAAAATGCAATAAAACAACCAAAGGCTTGAGAATTCTCCCATTTATATCTGAAGCATTGGTGTTGTTTGGAGGAGTTAGTGCCACCTCGAAAAGGAGAGAAAACACAGATTATCGAGACTCAATTTTTCAGAGAAACATGTGACGATAACACTCCACTTCACACCACTACAACCTTTACGTGCAATGCTTGAAAACACTTTCATCACAAATGTTTGAGCTGAAATGATCTTAAGGCTGTAGCCAATAAAAATCCAGCCATAAAAACTGAAGCCTTGGAAATGGAAATTTAGGTTTTAAGATGGAAAGTAGCAAAAAACAATTCCAGCAGTGATCATCAGCATAAGATTCGAGAACGTTTACTGTCATTATGTGCACATAACAAAGAGAAAAGTAGTTCTTACTAGATAAAAATAAAAAGAGAATACATAAAAACACTCAACAATACGTACATCAATATAAAAACCACTAGAGAATGAGTGTATCAAGACTATGTACAATGTATATAGAAGGAAATGTAAAATATAGTATATACAGTCTAGTGCAGTAACAGTGTAAAACAGTATGTGCTGTTAGGGTGCAATTGTGTGCAATATTGTGTGTTTACCCCATAAAGACCCAAACATACACTGGCAACCAAAAGCATCTACTGATCTGACATGTTAAATACTTGTTGACCACCTAATCTTATCAATACATGGAAATAATTGGTGTAAAATACAGTTTGTCGTCTTTTCATGGGGTTATCAGGTAGGACGCATTTGGATGTTCTATCGCAGGGATCACCAATCCTGGTCCTCCAGGGCTGGTATCCTGCATGTTTTAAATATTTCCCTCTTCTAACACCCCTGGTGAGCTCATCAGCAAGCCCGATAATGATGTAATAGGTTCTAGGTGTGCTGCAAGAGGGCAATATCTAAAACATACAGGATACCGGCCCTCAAGGACTGGATTTGAATACCCCTGATCTAAAACATGCAGGATACCAGCCCTCGAGGACCAGGATTGGTGACCCCGGTTCTATAGTTACCATGGAAACACCATCATCTTCTACAACACAAGTGTCAAACTCCAGTCCTGGAGGGTCAGTATCCTGCATGTTTTAGATATTTCCCTCTTCCAGCACACCTGCTTCGATTAATGATCAGGTCATTGTCATGCTCCAAAACCTGATAATGACATAATTGCTTCCACGTGTGATGGAAGAGGGAAATATCTAAAACATGCAGGATACCGGCCCTCCAGAACTGGAGTCTGACACCCTGATCTACAACACTGATTCACCAGTAAAATCCATGGAGTTTGATCAATGACAATGGATGAACACACTTGGGTTATGGTCAAATGATGATATATGTTACTGAAAGTCACTTTTCCTTCAGTTTTTTCAGTTTTTGATATAATAACCCTCAAGTTTAATCTGAGCTTTAATGAACATCTATATAATCAGTGAATTTAATATAGGAAAGCAGGGGATTTTCACTAAAACTGTAAACTACAGAACTTCTTCTTCTTCTTCTTCTTATCCTTCTTCTTATCCTTATTATTATTATTATTATTATTATTATTATTATTATTATGGTGATAAGTCAATTAAGAAATATTATAAATAGAGCTAAAAATTATTTTGGGAATTTTCAAAAAAGTAGCACTGGGTTAATAATAAAACTACTCAATACATAAATACTTGCAAAAAATAATAAATAAATATAAAAACATTGGTGTTTTCAGTACCCAGTTTAGTTTATCCTTCAGTTTACGTTTATATTTACAGTTAAAAAAAAAAAAAAGTGAACAGTAGAGCTCGACAGCACCAACAAATAAGCTAAACAGGGCTACGGATCCATGGACAATACAGTGTGGGTTAGTTTTTATCCATAACATTTCTTCTTCAATATTGAATCTTCCACATTCCACCATATACGGAGCAGACCTACAATGACATAGGCTGTGAACCTGCACTGATGCTTGTGGCCTGCATCATGTGAGGATGAGTGGCATGTTGATGTGGAGCAGTGACAGGAGGCACAGCTTGACCTGCTGCCGAGGATCCACTCAGAAACAACACATGGATGCAGTAAGGTTAGACGGCAGCCCACTGCTTTCCCAGTCTCAAAAAACATTTCTCACATATCCTCCTGTCCCAGCTGAGGAATGACTTTGCTGCAACACAGAGACAGTGATAAATAGAAGTGTTCAGGTGACTCATAGGGAAGCCTCTAACAGCTTAGTGCAGGGTGGAAGTGCAGCACAACCACTTTAAAGAGCCTTTCTTTGTTGGGCCGAGTTTGTAGTGTGTCTGTAGGGCCTTTGTATTTGTTCCTAAAGTCATTCCAGCCTGGAACAAAGCTTACAGATAAGTGCCTCAGTTAAAGTGTTGGTCTCCAAGAAATGTACTTTTGTTCTTCGACAGTGTCAAATGGTGTCGCGTGAAGAGGGCTGACTAAAAACTTTGCTTCCAACAGAGCTGCCTGCTTGAAAAAGAGACTCAAATTTCTAAAATCTGCCCCTGTATTGTACTGTACCTGTACTTGTATTTCAGGGTGTGTTGTACTGTGGAGTTTGGTTTATTTGGTCTTTTATAGCTTTATTTCATCGTACTGGAATTGTTTTAAAAAAAACTCCTCAGACGTCTCGAGTGAGTTAAACACCAAGAATGGATTTTCAATCAACAAATATGTACATAAATTTGAAAACAAAATAATTCTGTTGGTTCTTGCATGAATCCTTGGACACTTCTCTACATAGAACTAAGAATGAAAAATATTTAAGTGTAGTAAAATTCCAGCAGCTTTGCGTATGTAACAATGTCCAAACTACTTTGTGCTTCCATGTTAGATGTACTGTCCACATTAATAGTATATTACATGTATTTTATGTGTTAATGCAGATTAATCCATCATTGTGATTAATCTGATTAAAAATTTTAATGCAATTAACCCATCTGATGTGTAGAAAGACCCTGAACATCTCTACGAACGCATTAGGGTCAGTTTGTCCAAATAGTTAGCATCGCACATCTGCAAATGGGCAGTTGATCTGATAGTGACAGGCAGCAGAACCAGCCCATAAAGATGGAAGACAGTAAACAGCAGGTTGGTCCTCTGGATGGAAATATGAGGACAAAAAAAAACAAAACAAAAGAGTCGACCAACATAGTGTTATCCACACAGGAGTTTTCTTTTCACCGAAGCACTTTCAGCTTCAAATACCACATTAAGGTGAAGCATACTGTACCTTAGGGTGTGATCGTGCTAGCACTTTGGCTAACATGTGCCCAGATTGCTACAAAAATGTTAAGTGCAAATATATTCCCTTCTTTCTTAAGTCTGGTTGCTCATGCAAAATGAAACACGACTAATATAGATTAAAAATTTTAGCAGTTTGACAGCACTAATTATCTTATCTTATCTTATATACAAAACGGCAACAATGTGCCTTGAGCTTAAGTCTATTCCTTTTTTCTTCTTTTGTGACAGCATTGGTATAAAATGTGAATATGATATACTAATATTCATTCATTTTCTATACCCGCTTTATCCTCACTAGGGTCACATGGAGCCTATCCCAGCTACTCAAGGGTGAAGGCGGGGTACACCCTGGACAAGTCGCTAGTTCATCACAGGGCTGACATATAGAAATTTAAAAAATAAAATAAAATCTGAAAATGTTCTGTCTCAGGTTGAAGCAAATACCCATGAACTTTCCCTTTCTCTATGAGTTTATTCTCCTAAAATTACAATTCTATAAACTATATATTATGCCTTTATCGATAGCTGGAGTCCTTCCACTCTGCTGTGTGCCCTTGAAAAAATGATAAAGGTGGAGTGAGTTGGGGGGTTTTTTCATTTGAATTATGTCACCATATACACATATGATGTTTGTCCATTTAAAAGATAATTTAGTAAGCTAAGTTTTGTGGCAAAGAGAGTCAAGAAACATTTAGTGGATGTCACTGATACCAAAACAGCCACTGCCTTTATATTTAAACTGTTTTAAAAAGTGAAAATCACTCAAGTCTGGCCGTGTTGAAGCTGCAAATAAACTCAGACTCTGAAAGGATTATGGAGAGACAGTTGGCTTCGCAGTGGTACTCTCTTTTCTTTACCTTTATTTAACCAGGAAAACCTAACTGAAATTAAAAATCTGCTTTACAACAGTGTCTTGGCCAAAATGGACAGCAGTACATTAAATAGTTTCAGACACACATAAAAACAACAACAATAAATAAAAAAACACAAAATCAAGTCAAACCTTTCAGTCAACTTTGCTTAAAGTGCCCACTGTGTGTGTGTAAATGGCGCATAATTCACAGGGAATTTAAAAATGTACTTGTCTTTCACCACTGACTGAATTATAAGGGGTTTTTTTTTCAAAGTAAGGTCCCATCAGGGCACAGCTGGAAGGGGTGGGATGTCGGCTCTGGTCTGGAAACATCATCATTTTCCTTAATCTTTCTTTAGTCTTCAATGTGGCCCTAATCCTCCTTGTTATGCAAAACAAATGTTATGCAAAAAACAAAAAAAATCTTAATGGTTATCTTGACACACATTATGTCTTATGAGTTGCAAAATGAATTGAACTGCATTTGTAAGTACATCATCAGCCTGTGCAGATGCATAACCCCCAAAAGGCTGCGACGGTATTTAACATTTTACATTTAACAGGATTCAGGGCCATAAAACTGCATATATTTAAAAAAAAAAAAAAAAAACTAATAAAAGCAACTGTCACTGTCTAGTCACACTAAACAGAGGCAGGAACTGTATGAAACATGTAAAAAAAACCGATGTAGTTTGATTTTATTTTTACCCCGCTCCCCAAAGGGAAGGTAAGGTGTATTGTTTTTGGTTCAGTTTGTTTGTTTGTTTTTTGACACTCTAGCAGCAAAACAATTGGTTGAATTCATACTAAATTGGGTTAATAGATTACCAGATTACATTTTGGGAAAAGTAGGTCAAAGTTCAATTTTTCTAATGAACATTTAAAATATTTTTCCCCCTTTACTTATAAAGTGCAAGACTCCAAATGTCTGTAGCCGCAAAACTATTGGTTATATTCATATCAAACTGGGTTTATAGATTGCCAGTGATGTGGAATAAATGTCATTACATGTTGGGAAAAGTAGGTCAAAGTTCACATTTTTTATGAATTTTTTGAAAAGTTTTTTTCTCCTGTTTACTTATAACGGCTGAAATTTCAAATGTCATCACAAACATCAATCTACTTCAAACTTGATAAATATATAGAGGCACTTGATATGCTGACATCAGCTGGATCCATGCCAAAAGAAGCTACAAAATGTACAAGGGGAGGGGTCTGTTGTGTCTGGGACCACTACACATTTGTTTAGCTGGACATTTCCAGGTAATATCTGTATTTTCTTTGGTAATAAGCCAGTAAATTCAATTCAGAGTCACATCACTGGTTGTCAGTATAACCTTTTCACCAAATTGTGCGGCCATAAAGTTAACATTTAGTGGGAATGGTCATTTTAATTTGCCCTGAGACGTTCGACTTGTAGGTCATGGAACCACACTGCTTCATTTCTAACAGTATGCGGTGACACTTCAAAGCTCCTGTGATTCAGACGTTCCACTCAGTCATATTTTGACTAATTGTCGTGTCCTACAGTAAAAGCCTGACACGTAATAATCAGCATGCTGTCATCTTGACCTCTTTCATTCCCTTGCTTCTACTTCTCCTTTCTAAAGCTCAGAGTAGACTCGTGGCCTCCTTCTTACCCGTTTTTGGGCTCTGAAGGGCTGCTACAGCTCCCACCAGGAGAAACAGCAGAGCGCCGGCCATGGTCAAGAAGCTCATGGTGACACCGAAGTGCGACCTGGATCTGAGTTGAAGCGTTTCCACAGCAGGGATCAACAAGCAGTCCTATAAAAACCAGACCAACAGATAACACAGGTTCCACAGACTCACATGGCAATGAAAAATGCACAGAACGACTCTGCACGCTGATGATGCTTCTAAGGGCCCATGACTGACGGGAGCCGAGAAAATAATATAACATTACACAATAAAAAATGCAGTGTCAATATTTCAGAGTCAAACTATTTTAACCTAGATAGAGTATTTATGACTCTATGCAGAGTAAACCAGCTCTAACAGTAGAGTTAAAAGTCAGTGTAAAATTCTGCACAGATGCAGTGTAAAATTCAACTCTACAGAGTGATGATCAGTGTAATCTACTGCATTGCATTGTGGGAACTGGATATTTTACTCATTGTGTTCTATTTTATGTGTGTGTGGTGGGGGATATTAATGTTTATTTACTTTTATACGTGTAATGCTGAAGCTGCTGCCCCCATGACCCGGACCTGGATAAGTGGAAGACGAGTACAAGTATTTTAATGTGTCTGTTTTACAACATTTATTGGCCTTCTTAGGTTTTTTTTTTTTTTGTATTAATGTGACACCATTAGTCAAACCTACTGCAGAACAACACCAAACCTGACTGTCACTGTGAAGTTTTAATTGTATCACAAGCAGGAAGGGCTTAGCTCTTTCAAAGTAAAAGCATGTTCTAGGGTGAATGACACCCATAGAGTGAACTTATGCCCCCCACCTTGGAGACCCCTGCAATTCTACACTGTTTCTATGTAAGCATACTCTAAAACACTGACAGTGCTAATATTTGACACTACCCATTAGTGTTATGAAATTTCAACACTGAGCTGTGTTGATTAGTTTTAATTTTTTACTATTCAGAGAGTTGGTCCAACTCTGTCATAGTGTTAAGCACTTAACCCTTTCAAAAAAGTACTTTTGACACTGTGTGGTGTGGACCAATATAGAGACAAAAGTGCTGAATTTAAGTCTCACAGTGTTGAATTTACACTGTTGATTTTGGTGTGTAGAGAAAAATTATTAACCTATCAAGTCCAAGTTCTAGTAAATATACTTCTATTCAAAAATTGTAACTACATTTTACTTGTATTTGTATATTAATGAGAAAAAAAAAATCTAATGCTGTTATTATTTGCAAATATTAAAATGCAAAATAAGGTTTTGGTTCTAACCTATTCCCGTTTTGTATTTTATGTTTATTCTAATTATTGTACGATGTGCAGTGATTAATGCCAAACCAAAATGCACAATTCATTCATTTAAAGATTGCACAAAATCATACAATCTATTGTAAACAGAATATTGATCCATGCCTGGACAGTGTTATATTTTTAGGATTTACAGCTCAAAGTAATATTTTTTTCCACCGGGCCCAAAATCCCTGGTTCTGCATCAAACACAAGTGGATTCTGACAAGTGCTAAAGTAAAAAGTCTGAGCAATCATCTAAAATATTCTGTACATTATTGTGAAGTGCAAACACATTAGCTAACAGGGATATGGAACCTGATGTGCACTGGATCATTAGTCCATTAAACTTTAATAAGAGTTTCCTTAATGATATTATCAACAGAGACAGTGAAGAGTCAAAGTCAGTCAAAACTGACTTGGATAAACACTAGAGGGGGTGCCGGGGCGTTTGTTGTGGCAGCGTCTTGCCGCCATCTTGGTCCAGAAAAGGTTGTCAGTACTACATAATATAGAAAAGAAACAACTGTCACTAGAAACTAAGCGTACAAAGAGAAATTTGCTAAGGACATTGGGAAAAAAAAAAAAAAATCAATAGGCCATAGCATCAACATTTTACCATATAGCTATTATGGAAAGTGTCTGGATAAATGCTAGAGTATATACTAGTATTATATATTCTGATAATTTCGTATTTTTTTTTGTATTTATAAACCTGTATGATTACGTTATGAATAGCAGTTCCATTAACAGTTTTCACCTTTTCCAAATGTTTGATCATTATGTTATTAAGCAATTAATTGTGTAATTATTAAAATGATGTAAGAATCTACATGCAATGTTAATATGCTTACTGCTCAATTTTTAAAAATTCATTTAGGTCTATATTGCACATGGAATGCCCATATTGAGTCACCAGTAGTTGGTGTCATAGGCTACATACAAATGGATCTAATAAAGACTAAAAGCAGAGCATTCTGTGTTGTCATTTTTCATCTAAAATAACTAAGAAATTCATTTTCCTTATCAGCCCATGCAATCAGTTGTATCAGCCGCTTTTTTTTTTTTAACACCTTTTGACCTTGTGACCACACAGCATCTTATGTAAAATGGGAAAGTACTTCATACAACATTAGTTCAAGTTCATATCCACATCCATGTTCATATTTTATGTTTTATACATAGTGACAGAAGAGAGGATAAAGAGAGGATGATGATCAGGCAGAAAAAGTCAGGTCAGAAGAGTTGAAGAGTTTTAAATACAACTAATACAAACACTAACTAATACTGTCTAAAGTACTATAAACATACACATACAAGGCCACACAAATACATACAAATGCACACTTGTCCTTGTCTTCCTGAGACCCAGGAATGTAAATGTATTGGCTTTTTTTTTTTTTTTTTACATTAAATAATTGTCTTGATTGGAAAAAGTATAATATAACAGTCTTTCAGATACAATGTTAAGTTTGATCTTATTTTCTTCTGGAATGTCCTTTGCAGTGGATAGGGAGTAAAACTGAAACTCTTGTCCCCTACAGAGGACAAAAAGGTATTGTTGGGTCTAAGGAGGTTAAACCCTGTGAAAATCATACCCTTTTAACTCATATTCTATCACTCCTGTTTCTATGCTATGCTATTCTATTCTATTCTATGCTATTCTATTCTATTTTATTCTATGCTATGCTATTCTATGCTGTTCTATTCTATGCTATTTTATTCTATTCTATGCTATACCATTCTATTCTATGTTACTAATGTAAAAAAAAAAAAAATAAATAAAAATAAAACAAAGTGCAGAGATTCTTTTAAAAATGAACAAATGTATGAAGCAGATCCAGTCACTGACTTCCCATTGTGACTGTGCAGTTTTCCTCCTTTGTTCCTATTTGTTTACTGTAAACAAACACTGCCTTCATGCTGAATAACTTTATTTTTATGCTTATTTATACTGAGTATCTTCTCAGCACAGATCTACTGTACAGAAGGAAGCAGACAGTGCTTTATCAGAGCAGTTCTTTTTCTAATGCATGTATCTAAGTAGCATTAGCTCCTCTGTGGGTCCAACATCAGCTGTTCTGACTCCATGTTTGTTTTGGAGTCAGAGCAGCATCTTTATTTACTGCAAACCGATGCTACGATTTTAGGAGTTTGTGAAAATAGTACAATGAGCACAGATCTGTCAGTGTTTCAGGGCGGGTCGTCGCAGCATATCAACCCAGGCCTATACCCACATGAATAACGGTGCAGAATGAAACTAAAATAAACCACACATATAACAGTGATGGTCGGATCATACGTACCGCACAATAAAACCAAGATCACGGTCTATCCTGCACCCCTGTGCTCCCGAAACACTCCACAGCCAACAGGATCGGGCCTATATGTGTCTGAACACACCAATAATGACAACATCCAGAGCAGGACAGCCTCCAGATGGTGACGCTTCTAGTGGATGTAATGACAAATGTGAACCAGCAGAGGGCGGTGTAGGACAGAGCTGAACGCCCAAGTGGAGACTGGGCAGTGTGAGACAGTCTGTAGGGTACAGAGAGGTCATCTTCCAGGACGAAAGGTTAAAAGAAATAAAATAAAAATTAGTCTATATCAAACTTCAATAGAGTTACTTGTGTCAGAAAATCTCCCCAAGATGAATTAAAATAAATAAATAAATAAATAAATAAATAAATAAATAAATAATAATAATAATAATAATAATAATAATAATAAT
>JAQQZY010000012.1:25670868-25683458 GCA_030068375.1 Ostorhinchus rueppellii
GTGTGTGTGTGTGTGTGTGTGTGTGTGTGTGTGTGTGTGTGTGTGTGTGTGTGTGTGTGTGTGTGTGTGTGTGCTACCTGCCCTGACATATGAGGTAACAGCAGTGATGTATTTGCCATGGTTATTAGTGTCGACTGTATGAAAGAAGCGGATGTAACCACTGTGGCATCATTGGTTTGTGGACTTGAATTCAATATCTTGCCGTCGCCCTTGTGTTTTAGAGCAAGAAATGACCATATTTGAACAACCATGAAAACAAACTGAGGCTGAGGAAGGGTAAGGGGTGAAACTAAGCTAATATTAACATTACAGCTAACTGGAAACACAGGGTACACAGGCAAACTAGGAAAGTTGTGTAAGTTCAGCAAATTGCAAATAGCAAAATGTTAACATATATTTGCACACATAAAAGTCCTTCCCAACAGTGGAGCAAGCTGTCAATCAAAGCTTTGTATTAGCTGAAAAAAATGTTTTAAACAAAGGAATAACTGACATAATTGAGGACTAGTGCATTTATTGGAGAGTTTCAATAAAACCATAATGACTATAAAAAAAATGACTGTGTTTCTAGAGAGAAGTTGACAATTTTGGAATGGGAGTGAAATCACTGGTGTTATAATATTACACTTAAATCAACTTTCCATCAATAGTCTCAGCTCATCTGATCTCAAATAATCAGATGCTAATTCTGATTTCACCTTCACCATTAATCCAATTATAGGTGGGCATTTAAGCCAAAAATACTAATCACTAATTGCTGGTAATTAGTTTTGACAAGAGTAATTACTGTCCAGTATTTTCTGCAGGCTGCAGGTATAAATTAGCATTTTGTAGTCGAGAATATGTCACTAGTAAATAGCTGTTTGACCATTGTTCAGCTGCCTAAGATACAAAATCAGACACTTACCCAACAGATAACTCATAAAAACATGCGAGGATGGGTTAAAAAAAAAAAAAAAAGAAGAAGAAGAAGAAGAAGAGTTTTCACTGGGCATGGGTAAAATTAAATGAAATGTGGGCAGGCAAGGATGTGTAAAAACTAAGATTCATGGATGAAAATAATTTGCACAACACTTAATGGTGACGATCATCTAATTTCACTGTGGTTGAAGTGAGCTTGACCTTTGGTACAAAGCACTGAACAACCTTGGACCGAAATCCATCCTAGACTCGTTAGTTCCCTTTGAAGCATCCAGACCCCAGAGGTCATCAGGGACAGGTTTACTGTGTGTCCCCAAAATTAGAAGCAAATAAAGCGAAGCAGCATTCAGTTCTTCTGCTCCTCACCTGTGGAACAAACTTCCTGGATACCTGAGGTCATATCCATAATATCTATTTTAATTTTATTTTTTCTATGGTACAGGGTTCTTCCTAGACAATGGAACAACGGCACTGCACCAGGGTACTGCTAGCTCAGTGCTGCTATCCTCATTTTCAGATTTTTTCTATTTTCCCCAGATTATTTTGCTAAAATCTACTGAAATCCCTCAGGTTTGCAGAGACGTGCTCCATTTTCCAGCGCCATGTTGTTTTTCCTTTGAAATCTTGTGGAGTTGCTTCAATCACAAGGTTAGTGCATGTCTTTCTTCTGGCACATGACCCCACATGACTCACCTAATTCAGCTGACTAGCTGTTATCAAGAGTACTAAAACCCTTTTCAACATGAGTCTGACAACTAAGTAAGGAAACCAAATAACTTTAAACTTTAATACATGCTCGGATAGGCCGGTATCGGTATCGGCCAGTATCGGATCGGAAGTGCAAAAACCTGGATCGGGACATCTCTAAACAAAACTAGCTAAACATGCTAGCTAGTGTGCTGGTGCCAAATCCTACCTTAGTCCAGTAAAGTTAAGGCTAGTTGAGTTGATACTGTCAGTGGGAAAACGGCATTATAGATATTAGATACAGCTCCAGTCACAAACAGTGGTTGTTGCCTCTGAGCTAATGGTGAAAAATCAACAACGACAAAGTCCCAGTAATGTGGTTTAACACACATAAGCAGTCAGACGACACGACAGGTTTCAACAAACTCCCAAGTAAGTCCAATATATTAAAAGCAACACAAAGGCTGGTGTAGATATTGCAAACCCTCTCTTCATTTGCATCAGTCACAGTCTAGATTGATGAGCTACTATTGCATACAGTACTTTCCATCGTTGTGCGAGCAGACTGCTTTCCCGCACAGTGAGGGAATACATGACATTATGCAACCCTATTTCCCCCATATTCTGAACCTGACTGCAGATGGATGCTAAAAAATGTAAGCAGTGCCAGAATATGTACCGTGGCAACATGATTTTTGAATGAAAAAAGCTGTACATCCATTCATTCGTCTCTCTAAGGTGCAGGACTTTGACACAAGAGAGCGGAGTTTGCATTTTGGCTCCTGTACGTGTTTAGGTTGAGGCAGCA
Organism: Ostorhinchus rueppellii; assembly: GCA_030068375.1. Taxonomy (NCBI): domain Eukaryota; kingdom Metazoa; phylum Chordata; class Actinopteri; order Kurtiformes; family Apogonidae; genus Ostorhinchus; species Ostorhinchus rueppellii. The sequence goes on from JAQQZY010000012.1 coordinate 25,673,285, forward strand.
AAAACACTTGGTTATGAATAGGAAAAGAGTTGTTTTGTTTAAATATTAATAAATACATTGTGTTATGTTTTTGCAGACTTTAAGCATTCAGGAATAGGGGCTTAGGTTTAGCAGCACCAATGAATAAACATAACCATAAAATTTGTTTTTGTCACAACCGGCAGATATTGTAAAAGAAGATTGGATATTTTGGTAGTAAGAAAACAAAATGTATTATCTGTGGACATTTTACTTTTAGATTCAGTCTGAACATGCTTGCTGTTTAAAAAAAATACACCTTCTCTATTATATTGACAGAGAAACTAATGCAGGTTTTAATACTAAATATATTTGCAGAAGATTTATTCATGTATTTAAACTGCATACATATTCGCAGGCATTGAGTTTTACCTTTTAAGATGAAGTGTAAGAGAAAATCTGACAAACCATTGGTTTATTTGCAACCTGTCTGATTGCCACGCTAACCCTGCTAGAGCTACTTTATCTCCGACTCAAGTATTCATTCAAACAGACTTTTCTAACATCGTTTCCACTTGCATTACTCTTGTAGTAGGATGAATCAATGCAAGTTTTTAACTTTTCTCTCAAGCTCTGTTTTTGCTCTTTACTTATTTTCTTTCACTTGTCAAACTGACGGAAAAGGGAGTTGTGCCTTCATTTCCATCTGCACAGTTGATTGCCTTGCAACTCCAAAGACATGCAAAAGACATAGAGTTTTCAGAAAGAAATCAGGTACGTGATTTGATTAAGTCCGAAGAAAGACGGCAGCCCATTTTTTCACCCAACCAAATGTGACAATTTGAAGCAGGTGTAAACAAGTCTGCCTTCAGACACTGAGGAGCAAAGACTTTTTCAAGTACGCAGAACCATGTACATGCCTTTCAAGAACTGTTTCCAAGATGATATGTTGATAAGTGTGATCAAATTGTAGATAGAAATAATGGCCACAGTGAATCTGCAATGACACAAAGATTTATGCTGCATTCCAAGCAACCCGTGACTCATGTTTTACCAACCTTCCAGGGGTGAAAAGGCACTGGAATGGCTGTCAGACCTGTGACTTCCCACCCGTGAACTCGTACTAGATCGATGTACTCCCAGTTCTGAGCTTTGACATTACAGTTCGTGAAACAACAATGGCGTCCCCCATGGACGAAGAGTGTTTATTAAAATAAGGCATTGCTCTGACATTATTCATCTGCACATGTTCTGCATAATCAGCAGCTACTCTATTGTTAGCTAGTTTTCAGTCCATCGAGTGCAAGAATAAATTAATACCAAATATACAAATAACGTAACATAAAAGCTATAACAGATTCTCTTGCCTTATGTGCCATTTTTATTCCTCAAAGAGAAAATACCTCTGGGATAGAAATGACTGTAAATGAGCATAAGCCCCCTACACTCCGCTATGCTGGTTTGTTTACCTCTAACTACCATAATTCCTTGCGCACAGCCAGTTTGGCGTGAACATTACAAAGTTGTGACTCGTGGTTTGAAGTCGTGACTTACGGGCTCAAAAACCTGCCTGGAATGCAACATTAGTAACAGGCTTAAAAATGTTAAAATTGCACTTATTTTTAGGTTGTACATAGGATATTCGCATTTTTGGTGAAAGGACAGTTTGTAAATGCAAATATTAACATAATGCAGCTTTACTTTTGAAATTTTTAACATTAAAAGAAAGAGGGGGAAAAAATTGGAATTCTTATTTCTAGATTTTTCTGCTATTATGTTCCTGGTCCAACCCACCAGAGATCAAATTGAGCTGAATGTGGCCTCGAGTTTGATACCTTTGACTGTTAATATCCTCAATCTAATTTTGGCACTTTTTTCACAAATTCATCCATATGTTTGACTTCTCTGATCTAGAGTAAAAATAAAAACTGAAATGATGTGAGAAGACTGAACTATGTAAATTCATGCAGAAATGTGGACTTTTTAAATCATTATTAAGGATTTTTGTTTGGCACAGTCATGGTGTATTACTCTTGGTATGACTCCACTGTAACCTCATGAAACCTACTGCTCATGAGCAACAGTGGTTCTTGTTCTAGTTAGTGATGTGCAGATTGATACTGAGATATCGATATCGCCGAGACCAGACCTTTACACTCTAGAATCGATTCCCAAATCAAAATATCAATAGTTTTGGTACTTCGGTTATTTGGGGTAATGTATTTCAAGAAAACAGTGGAAAGTAGCTAAACTATTGGGATCTTCTCCAAATGGCATGTGATTGGTGAGAACTACTTCTTCTTCCGCCTGGGTAAGTGTGTAGTGCATCACACTAGTCAACTCTGACTCAGTCTGTAGAAAAAATAGCAGAACGGAAAAGGAGTTTGTGTGGAGCTATTTTAGCTCCAAAAACAGCCAAGAAGATGATTAATATGCAAGTTTTCATTTTTATAATAGTTCTTAATAATTAGACAGTAATTACTCTCATGTCTTACATTCTTCATGAAGTTATGATTTAAAATACATAACTTTTTTTAATTTTATTTTCCAGACATTAATTGTATTTGTACAAAGTATCGGGATCGGATCAGTATCACTGATACCAGCCGGAATTTTACTTGGTATCGGATCAGAAAGGAAATCTGTGGTATCAAACATTACTAGTTCTAGTCTCTAAACTGGTTTTGTTTCTGTTGGCTCATATATGTTTAGTGGTATAGGTCCAGTAATGCTTCCAGATAGAATAACCGTATCAGTTTAACAGTACACGTATTTTCTCCTCTTAACCTTGCCCAGAGAACTGAGGTCTGACATCGTAAAACCACCAGACTCCCTTTACGAATGCAGCACTTTTACCTCATGGAAAAATTGATTCAGTCACTTCATTTTTTAAATGTATGATTACGGTGTTTTGTTGCAATAGTTCCGATTCACAGCAGTAAAGAAAAATGACAAAGCAGTGCTTTGATGATGTTAAATAGCTTTTTTTTTTTTTTTTTTTTTTTTAAAAGGTATGATTTTGAAGAGACTGATACTATATAATAGTATAAATGTCATCATTTCAAAAATACCACAATGGTTAACTCTACATAAGCATCTGATTCTATTTTCAAACTGGGAATTTTTAATTTAAATATTAAAATCAACAATGGCATAAGCTCTCAATATGTTCAATATGTTACAGTGTGCAGCTGGTCTTTAAAATATTCAGTTTGTTATTTTATATGCTACCTCGTGATAAAATTGCCCTTTACATGAAAAAAAAAAACTTTTTACAGAAAATTTACAAAGTATAACAAAACACATGCCCTAAACCCATCGTACACACATCTATACTTTCTAACCATACGCACATTTACCTACACATATATTTATGCACATCCACCCATGGATTTTTACCCATGTTCATAATGTTTAAATACACACACACACACACACACACACACACACACACACACACACATCCATACCCACATACCTAAATATACACAAACACATATATATTTTCATATCCACACGTACATATACATACATGAATAGACACACACACACATTTTTTTTTCCTTTTTTCTCTAAAGATGAGAAATTTCGCCCTTTACCTTAACCTCTCATACTGTGGACTGGATGCGACTAAAGCAGTAATTAGGGTCAGATGTAGTATGTAACGGGGATAGATGTTACTGGCCTGAAAAAGTCTGTTTTGAGTTACTGTAGAAACATCTTGACCTGCTCCATCTGCGGGTATAAAGACACCATGATTCTTGTTTACAGGGGATTATACACTAATCAAAACATAAAATATGAATATTGCAGTGTATCCTGTTTCTGAACCTTGAAATGACTCTTGCTGATAGAACAGATGCCATGTTATTAAAACCAGACTTCAGAGATGACTCATCCTTTAAGGTGAAGTTAAAACAAATTCACGGTTTTGTCCTTAGGTGCTCTGTGCCAGCTTGTAACCCCAGGATAACATTTGAGGACAGACGGGATGGCAGATATGAGATGTATTGATGAGTTTGTTCTTCGGTCTCTCAGATGTGAAGCTTCCTGTCAAGTGTATGTACGTGTGTGTGTGTGTGTGTGTGTGTGTGTAGTTGATGTGACAGCAGCGTCAAGGACACGGCTCTGAGGCGAGGGGCCCCCCGCCTCACACAGGGGACAGAGGTCTGGCGTAATGAGGCCTCCCCAGGCACCACGTCAACCTGCCTGTCAAACACACATACACACACATATCAGAATCACATTAAGTCTGGCCGCTGTGTTCCACTCAAGTCGTTCCATTTTGCTTTGATCAATACATAGAAAGTGATCCAAGACTGCTCTGATGCCTTCCACTGACAAACAAGGGGTCCTGTGGCTGTCAATAGAGAGGGCCATGCATTGCATTTTGTTCTGCTGCGGTGCTTATCGGGTAAGAGCAGGACTCCCTCTCTGGCCGATAGTCAAACCCACGCATGCCTCTCTAACCCAGCTTCTCCCATGAGAAAACAGACACACGGACACATGTTCAAAACACACCCACCCTTCCCCTCCCTCTTAACTAAATTAGCTCATTGACACTTAGCAAAGTGTGTAAAGCTGTATTTGTTCAGATAGCTCCAACGAGCATGGCAGTGCTGAGAGCATAAACACACTCAGTAACACCTTGGTGATAGCAGGAACAGAGACTCTCATCACGAGTCCTGCAATCCAATTTTCACATTGTGCAGGCAAATCATTGTTGCCAGGCAATAGCATATCGATGCTTCGCTTAACTTGGCAGGCTGCACTCCATCTACATTCCTCTGGCAGCTGAAGACACTCAGTCACATTCCCTCGGAAGGCTGTGGAGATCGTTCGGAGCATCACCAGGAATGTTTATCCTCAGGGGGTAAATGATGGAAACGGAATTTATTTGAGTAAGAACTGGGGGGAAAAGCACAGAAGCTTATTCCAACACAGACTAATTTAAAAATCAATACATGAAAAAACTGCACTGCTTAAACACTAGAAGTAACCAGCATTTCAAACAAGTGCATTTATCAGTTAATGGTGTGTGGGTGCTTTTATTGCATAGGAATATCAATATCTAAATTTAAGAGTACAACTTTTATTTTATCTTAGTTCTAATGTCTATGAGAGGTTTTGCACTCTGGCGGAAACAAATACCGCCATCTAGTGCTGTTTGTGGTCATTGCAGACGTCATTTGAGCAATCAGAGACTGTTGCAAAGGACAAAAGAGTCAGGGATGGAAACTCCCTCAGATCACGATGTAAACTGTACAGTCACCTTGTCTTAAGCTCTGCCCGTTGTTTCCTTATCGGGTCTATAGCCAGACAAACAGATGCACACGAGCATAGCAAAAAAAAAAAAAAAAAAAAATCAGTAGCAGACAGACTCACAGCACAGAACATCTCAGATCAATAGCTTTCTGGGATCGCAGCCAGAAACCCTTGTATCCTTACTGTAGTCTGCGATCACTACCTGTGTCACTTTACTCATGTTAACAGAGGAATACTATACTAGGTTGAGTTGTGTGTTCTTATGAGATGACAGAATCTGTCACAGTACAAATAGTTTCAACCAGCTTTATGTTGTCAGTCAGTTTGTGCTCATCTTCTCCTCCTCTTACTGGGGAACCAAACATGCTTCATCAAAACTTGCGGATTTCCTTTATGATTTTGTGGATTCAGTGCAAGTCTCTCAACCCGATCTGCCTGATAGAGCCGGCTGACAGGAGGCAGCAGGAGAAATTCCTCCAACACAAATATTGCAAAGGCATTTTTGTTGCTTGTGAGGATAATGATATGGCCTGTGTCGCAGAGAGGGGGCAGCTAAGGTGGAGCTTGAGCCGAGGAAAACATGTCTGTAGTTTATTACTGCCTGCGGGCACAACGAATCTGAGCGACTGGAGACAGATCTCCACATTCGGGCCAAAAAAAGGAAACAACAGCAGCAGAAATAGCCCGGTTGATATGAGAATACATTTGAAGAGAGGATGGTATCTATCCAGTCCCCAAACACATAAGCCACCATCCAATATAGCTTGTGTTGTCCTCTGCAAAATGGCACTCTGCAAAATCCGGGATCTGCAGAGGACAGTAAATAAAGAGAGCTGCCATTTGGGAGGTAAGGTAGCAGCCTAACATATTGCACTTTTGAATCCAAGTGGGTATTTCATACATCGGTAATGTGAAATCCCTGTCTTGATATTTGGATCTACAAGATCTCGGCTGCTACGTTAATACAGAGAAAGTAGGTGGAATTCAGATTCTGATACTTGTAGCACTGAAAAGTTACATGTAAAGGAATTTAAAGAGGTAGCGCTCACTGAAATTTGTTGTTGTTGTTGTTGTTATCAGTCACTCCTAAACTGTCACACATGGATGAGATTTGCAGGTACAGTATACCATCATTTACATTAAAAGATACTAGTTAACTGTAGGACGTGGCAATGCCTAGGCTAAGTTTGGTTGTGTTTAGGCATTAAAACATCTAACTAAAACAGATACATAAAGATAATCAAGCTGTTTTTGGCCGGATTTTCCCTCTTCCCCAAACCAAGACAGATTATGTTGTGTTTTGTAAGATTATCCTATTAGATTATCCTGTGGTCTGAGGTGTGTTAAGATTGAATTTGTCCCAATAATCAGCTCTGAAACAGGTCAGAGCCAACAATCCTAAATATTAAATTGTTCAAAATTCACAACCTTCACATGTGGGGAAAGCCGATGACTCCTGAGTCATGACTGTGAATTATGATGTGTAACAGAATGTAGCCAATCAAAAAGCGAGCTGACTGAGGAACAAGGAAGCAGGCGTAAATAAAAACAAACATGGCCGACCTGAAACACAAAGTTTGGTGGACCTCAGACATTTGGGATTTTTCCATCAAAAATAGTCCCAAGAACCCCATCATTCCCTCCTCTCATATCTCCTCTTCCGTGTTGCGTTGTTGATACATTTCTTCTTCTTTGTTTTTTTTTTTCCTTTGACTGGATTTATTCTCATAGTTTAACACCACAAACAGGGTGTCAACTTTTTATGAGATTGATGCATATTTTATTCTTGCAGCCAAATATTTTACTATTTAGTGTGCCCATCACCAGCCCTCACTGGAACCCATATTGTCATTCTTTACTAGATTTTCCTATTAAGAACCAGGGAGGGCAGTGCTACACTGCAGTGAGTTAAGGGGGACACATAGAACATAGCGGGGGGGGGGGTTAGCGACTAACAGAAGAGGAGTGCTATTTAGAATGCAGGAGTGATAGAGACTGTGTTAATCGCAACAACAACAACCAACACCACTTCCAAAAACAGCACCGAAAACAAATAAAACCAAAAACAAACAAGAGATCACGTTTGATCTCACAAGATTTCTGGCTTGGAGGACTAGATTCTAGATGGGTGGTAGGACAGAATCCTTATGCCACTGTCACCAGTTTCATGTGTTTGCTCCTGGAGGATTCTGTTGGGTTTCTGTAAATTGGCTTCTGAGTCTGGTTTTACCAGCTCTATTTCTAAAGTGTCATGAGATAACTTTGTTATGATTTGGCGCTATATAAATAAATTTTGATTAGATTTGATTTGATTTATGTGTGTGCTGTGTTCAGTTATTGGAGCACACCATCTACAGTATGATCAAAACTGTTCAATGCCTGATTTTTTTATCTTCATGTGGGGTGTGTAACAGATAAAAAATCTATTCAGATTTAGAAAATGCTATATGTGTGCCCTGCTTTAGGCTTAAGAAAAGATATTTATGGCTGAAACAAATTTACATGAATAACATTACATCACAGTTGAAACAGGAAGCAAACGTTAATCTCCTGTGTTTCAGACACTCTACTGTTTTCTGTATTGAGCATCGCCTGACTGACATTTTTCGCATGCCCTTATTCACCTATAGATTATCACCGGCCCTTCTAATCCCCTTGAAAAATTCACCAATACTTATTTTTAAGTGTGGTCACAGTGTGACGGTCAACAAGTTCAGGCTGGTTTTGTTTTCGGTAAACTGACTTATATGACTCCAAATAAAACACATCAATGCCAGTGTTCAAACGAAATACCTCTAGAACCAATGTCAAACCCTCTGCAGACACGGCCATCTTTGGAGTGTTGATTAATGAGATCATGTTACCCACTAATAAGATGAATGCTTTTGCCTTTGCTTCTTTGCTAGCCCGTAGAAGAATAGTTTTACAGTGGAAATCTCCTGATCCACCCAAAGTGTCTGTCTGACTCAGTGAACTAGTGTTCTTCCTGAAGTTAGAGAAAATTAAGTATTTTACCAGAGGTTCAATAAGAAAATTTTGCAAAATGTGGGATCTTTTGATTTTGTAATTATGAGATGCATTCTGTTTTTTCTTAATTAAAGGCACGTATCAGAGTGAGGTAGCCTATGCCCCCCCCTTTAACTGTTGATTGTATTTATTTTATTTTATTTTACCTTCATTTATAATGTTTTTTTTTTCTTTTACCAATGTTTTTTTACACGGCAGTATATGGGTGTACTAGATGGGTGGATTTTTTTTTTTTTTCTTGTTTGACAAAACAAAGAAAATCTATTCAAGACATTGTATTTCAAATGCATCCTGTACTGTGCTACCTTTCTTGAATAAAATATATGGGTAAAAAAATTTTTTAAAAAAGAAAGAAATAGCTGTAGAGACAGAACAGCTTTGCAATTATTTTAACAATCAGAATTTTTATATTTATCAGTGTTAACAAAGTTATTTACACTGAATGGTTTATAGAGAGGTGAAAGTCCCTCCTCTTCCAGTTGTTACTTATTGAAGCCAGTGGCAAGAGACAAGTACATACATCGGTGGGAAAAGTTTTTGGACACCCCATGCTTCTGTGATATATTACATTAAGAATCACTGTTGAGTCACTGAAGTCTCCCAAGAATTGTTCCATTCTCCAAACTCACATGTTCCCCTCTGCCCTTCACCGTTGTATTGAGGTCAGAACTGGATATTTCAGAAAGATAATGCCCCTTGAAACATAGCGAAATGTGTCAAGATTATGACTGGCTTAGTGAAGTATAGGAACAGTAACGAGACGCTGTCCACTGACTTTCTATACACAAATTTCTTCGACCTTCCAAACATTACAATTACATTTCAAAGCAACAAACATCATATATGGTTGATGGCATCAGGATGAAAAGAAAATGTTTCTTTCTGTTGATTTATGTCTATATTTCTTTTGATGTAAGGTCCCATCATGGACTTTTCTGGGTCATGTGATAATAGCGTGCTTCTCTTACATGCATTTTCTGAACTGAAGCCGTTATATTGCCTTTTGCATTTGACGACTGGTTGGTTTGGTTTGTTACTACTTCATGTCCTTGTGGTGCTTTCAGATTTTACTTCAGAGGAAATGTAGTGACTTTGAAGAACACTACTGGGGTTCCAAATATTGCATATATACTATATTATTAAACTGACATTGATTTTTGTTGATGATCTTTTTTTTATATGGTAAAGCAGTACAAAACCTAACCCTTCAGCTTATGGTTCTGCGTAGGTGTCTCTTCCCTTAACTTTAGTCTCATAAATCCACAGCTTTCCTCTTTAACCCATTTTGACTTTTAAGCTTTTTCCAAATTCATGTAGTGGATTTAGTCCGGAGAAGAGCTTGTTTCATTCAAACCTTCAACAAGATCGGTGGGTTGTGTTAGTGTTTGAAGTTGCACTAGATTTTATGAGCATGTATCAAATCTTAACTCAAGGACTAGAAACATTCAATGCCATCTAGCTGTTTTTCTCTGCGGATGTGGAGAGTTCAGCACCATGGAAATGGACTATGATAACAGGTGGTTTAACCCTTTGATGCATGAATTACGAAAATTTGACAAAAGTCCTTAGTGTTTTTATTCCCCTTAAGGCATGAAAAAAAAACAAAAAAAACATGATTGACATTTTTTGAATGAAACTATTTTTTTTAGTTACACAAATGTCCACTCATTTGTACACCATGCGTTTAATTTTTGAAACAATATCAGAAAGTGATATACTGGAATATCACTGGTCTACCACTAAAATGCTTCCAGAATAAAAGTTGTTAAACTTTATCAAATATGAGTCATAAATAAAGAAAAATTAAGCCAAAAGTCCTAGTTGGCTGTAGTTTCTAAGATATAGTCTTGGCCAAAATGTGAAATTCTGACAATTAATGAGAGAATGGGTTTGATTTAAAAGGAAAGTTTGTCTCAGAGTCACC
>JAQQZY010000012.1:25751549-25773679 GCA_030068375.1 Ostorhinchus rueppellii
TAAAAATATATAATTTTTTTTTTTTTTTTTTTTAAGGAGAGTTCTATATGTAAACATTTTCATCATGTAATTTAAATTTTTTTCACTCTTAAGCACGGAGAAAAGTTTGGAGTTAACATTACTTATAGGTTATTGTCTTAATATTTTACGGATGTGGCCCTTAAACCCGTAACCTCTGCTCTAGCCCATAATGACCTGTAGTAGGAGATGAAATATGAACTTTACCTTCAATGTCAGCTTTACTGAATACTGTTTCTGTGTGAGAGCAGAGTGGTTTTAGACTATATATTTCATCGGCTGTATCAATCATTTTAATCTCGGTCCATTTTGTAATAACCGCCCTTGTGTTTTTCAGAACTCAATCCGTCATAACCTGTCTCTGAACCGCTACTTCATCAAAGTGGCCCGTTCTCAGGAGGAGCCGGGCAAAGGCTCATTCTGGAGGATCGACCCAGCCTCCGAAGGCAAACTCATAGAACAGGCCTTCAGGAAGCGTAGGCCCAGAGGGGTTCCCTGCTTCAGGACCCCTGTTGGACCTCTGTCGTCCAGGTAACACACTCTGAAATCCAGTCTTGTTTATCCAGCTTGGTTCATGTGTGTGAGGATAAAAGGATTCACCCTCACTTTCCCGTCCTGTTCCAGGAGTGCTCCGGCTTCTCCAAACCACACAGGAGCTCTTTCGGCTCACTCCAGCGGGGTCCAGACCCCCGACAGCCTCTCCAGAGAGGGCTCCCCGGTCCCCATGGAGCCAGAGCCGACTCCGCCGCCAGCGCCCACCCCTACAGCCCCAGTACAGCCCAAACTCGCCGTCATCCAGGAGGCCCGCTTCGCACAGAACTCTCCTGGTAAAAAAAGACTTAAATCCATCTATAAATCTGAGACTGTTCTCCATCGCTACAGTTGAATATCCTCAGACCAGTTACTGAGCCCATTTGGATTCCACTTATTGAATTATATCATTATTTTTCTGAAAGTTTCACTATTCTCTTCCAAGTGCCATTTCTTTACTCTAACCTACAGCCCTTTTTCACAGGAATTATTTATTTATTTTTTGGGAAATTGGTTAGGTACTTTAAAATAAAATAATAGTTTTGGCAACAGCTCCTGAAGCTCTCAAGGCTACATTCAGACTGCAGGCAAATGTGGCCCAAATCTGAGTTTTGTGTTTTGTTTTGTTTTTTTTTTTTTTTAGGTCGATATGTGACCTGTATTCAACCTGTCAAATACAATTTGAACAGCTCAAATCCAACCCAGGCCACTTTCATATGTGGTCTTAAGTCCGATACGTATCTGATATTTTGCAATGTGACTTCAGCCTGAACAACCAGGTCGTATTTATCTGACCTTTACATCACTGAAACGCAACATCACAATTCTGTAACCTAGGAGGAGAAGCAGCGGGGAAAATATATTTACTTCTGCAAACAGTGCGCGCCTGTGGTGACATATTACATCAGGACCTTTTTTGGACATGCGGGTTGCATTCACTTCACACTCAAAACTGATAGAAGTCGCATTTAATGTGTGAACGAGCACACAAAAAAATCTGATTTCACCAAAAAATACAAATTGTGCATCAAGAGCTACTGTCTGAAAATAGTGCAAGTCTTGAGGTTTCACACTTTGGTTTTATTTTGGCTTAAACAGTTTAGATTAAACTTTTGACAACAGCAATCTCTCCAGCACTGCATTTTCTACTTTACAGCAGTCATTATAATCGATCATTCATTTATCAGACAGGGGTAGTTGTTTGTTTACCTGCTCGACTAGTTTCAGCTACTTCCTGTAGCCTTCGTCAGAAGCGTCACATGATGTTACTGTGACGTGTTTTATAGGCTGTTCAGGAAGTAGCAGAAACTAGTCAAGCAGGTAAACAAACAACTACTGATAAATCTGATAAATGAATGATCGATTATAATTATAAGTGGAAGACAGTATGAAACTATACCAGAATTTACAGCAGTCAAATAACTCCTGAACCGTTTGTGCTATCGGCAAACTTCAAATGGTTTTGGAAAGCTGAGATCCTGAGCTTTCCAATACTACATAGAAATTTTACGGCAGTAATGTTGGACTTTATTACAAGTAGAAAGAAACTGTTTGAGACTTCCACACAGGCTAAAAAAGCCCGGAAATAACCAAGAATACAAAGCTATAATAATAATAATAATAATAATAATACTGAATGTTCAAGACCAAAAAAACATGTTTGAGAGTCAAAAGTTTATTTCTGCAATCTCAAAAAGTTATGTTATGGACATTTACAGTTGTTTCTGATACTAGATATGCAAAAATTTTCAACTCCATTTTTTCTTTTTTACTAAAACCCTGAAGCATTTATTATTTATAATAATGATAATTAATGGCTAAATGTTGAAAGTTAAGTTCGTCCTGAAAACAAAGATACAAAGAAAATGTTTTATTTCCTGGTGAGGTCAGACTAACTGCACCAGTCTTTATGATACTGGCCACATATTCACTGCTGTACTGTCTGTATTTAACTCTCTGTCTCATTAATATTCGAGTTGTGAGGGGTGTGACTGGAACATTAACCTGACCCCGCCCTCTTACAGGCTCCCCCCTCAACAATCAGCCCGTTTTGATCGCGGTGCAGCGCCAGATGCCTCAAGCAACCATGAAACCTGTGACCTATGCCATGGCCACACCGGCCATCGTAACGACGACAGGTAGCCCCGCCCCCGTAATGCAGACGGTGCACGTTGTCCATCAAATCCCAGCTGTCACCATGGCAACAGTTGCCGGACAGCCTACAGCTACAGTGAGCCCAGAGCCTCAGGAGAACGGAGGAGGAGACCATCAGGAGATCAAAGGTGAGAACATTCCTGCTGCTGACACCAGAGCTCAAAAGAAGAACTTCAATGAAACGGAGTCGTCGTGTTGTATTTCAACGTGTTTTTAATGCTCTGTGTTTGTCCATTTTCGTAGTAAAAGTGGAACCGGTCCCTTCCATCACAGCCTCATCTATAGGTGGAGTCAGTCGCATCATCCAGACTTCTCAGGCTGCTCCACTCACGACGGTTACCATTGTGCAACAGGCCCCGCTCGGTCAGCACCAGCTCCCAATAAAGGCCATCACACAGAACGGAACTCACCTGGTCCCCATCAGCACTGCTGCCAACACAGGTCAGTGGGTGCCATCGGACATGGAGCTGCATTTTTATTGATGAGTTTATTTATTCAGAACCTTAACTCCCCTGAGTAGAGGGCATTAGTGCGGTTAATGTCATATTCTCCACCCAAAAGAGTTGATGTTTTAAGACTAAAGAGGTCACACCATACTACATATTATTTTCTTCCGTCTAAGTATAGCTGTGCCCCACTAATGTTTATGTCAGAATCCGAGTGTGAAACGTTCCACTAAATCACTGACTTCACACCAGTGCTTCATTCCAGCTTTAGACTGCTGATTGGTCACATATATTCAAGAGCAGGGTTCCCGCAGGGTCTTTAACAGTCTTTAATTTACAGATCTGCTTTAATACCTTAAAGTCTTTAAAGGGTATTAAATTTCTTATACTGGGTCTTAAGTTATGTTGCCATAAACTTGTTTGCTGTGTTGTTTAAATGTGTCTGGGAAATGTCCAAGCTGCAAAGAAAATGTTAGTCTACTACCTGTTTCAACTCAACAATTTATCTTGAAATTAGGAGCCAGTTTCTGCTGACTTTGCAGGATCAAATCAGAAATGATGTTGGAGGCATTGGAGTAAATCAATACATTTTCCGTATTCTAGGAGTCACAAATTTTGGCCGTGAAATGGCCTTTAAATTCTGCTCCGAGTAGTTTTAAAAGGTCTTAAAAAGGCTTAAATTTAACTTGAAAAAACCTGTAGGAACTAGGGCATTAGCGACTTTCATATTTTTTCAGATTGACTTATTTGTCAGTAAAGTCAAAGTTGAGTCGAGTATTCGTGTGACGACGTCGTCACATTGACAGCGGAGGAACAACACAAACACACAGCCATTCAACAGTGAGCAGCTTGGACTAGCTTTCAGTGTAACATTAGCAATGTACAGGAAAGGGCAGAATAAAAAACTGTACAGACACAAGCATCAACAGTCCCTCTCAGACATTTAACCAAAAGAAAACATGGGCTAACATTTAGAATTTTCTTTTAAATTGAAGTGAACAACGTAAAGTGGGAAAAAGTTAAGACCGTGTCAGCCAAGACACACAGCATGTTGGAGAAATAAATGAACAGAATAATCCAAAAACAGTCTGTCCACATTATTATTCAATATTGGTCGTGCTTCCATGGTTCACAGAACATTACTTCGACCATAGATTTTGTAGATCAGTCACTTTAATCCTACTCTGAGTCATCTTCTTCCTTCAGTCTTGGCGTTGCGATAGTAATGTGTGGGTCAGGTTTCTTTTCTTTCTTTTTTTTTCAACCCGCTTTAGTGGAATTATTTGACCCACCCCACAATTAAAGCGACATCTTTTGGACCCATCCATTACTACCTTGCGCTCCATGTTTTCATGCAAAAAGATGAGTATCTACATGCGCTGAATGAAGGCTCATACGCTGTCGGGTGATGGAAGTGAGGGAGAGAGAGAGAATAACACATGACTAGTCGACTCGTCCAAAGTAACACTGGCTTGTGCCGCAGATGTCAACTCGTCAACAAACAGGCTTTTCTGTTAATGCCCTAATAGGAACCCTGTAAGAGTCAGAACAATATATGTCCTCTGTATTCTCTAAGAGTAAATCTAACGAGACCTGCCTTAGTGTGTTTACATGACCCTTAAAAAACTGAATCGTGGCGTTAGTCCTACTCAAACTGCACTATGAAAGTGCATGTAGACATGTTGTACACATGACTGTTATTGTTTCACTAGTTTGACGAACACACCCGGATAATGTGACTGAAATTCGGGCTACTCCTTCATGTAAACAGACCAATAGGACTGAAACAGGATGTGCTCTGCACCAAATCCTGACCTGGAAGTTGAGCATCATGCATCTCTTGTGCACAAAAAGTAGAGCAGACAGAAAGCATTTTATGTGCAAATTTGCAGTGTTGTCCACTGTTGTACTAATTTACTTGTGGGTTGATGACTTGGTAGCTCACTGTTGACTATTGTTGTGGTCGGTGGTGCTGTAGGTTCAAGTTAAGAGTGCATATTGCCACCTGGCGTAGTGGAGATGACATGAGTTAAACAAAAAAATCAATGTCCCTCCTGTCCATGTAGACTGGGACAAAGACAAAAACAGTCCAATTAAATGGTTTAGTGGAGCTGCTTGACTCGCAGTGCATGTAAACGTAATAAGTATAACACCTGATTTCTAATTCCTTTTCCTGTTGTAGCCGTTGCCAACCCCCTCCACCTCCTGGCGACCCATGCCTCCGCCTCCGCCTCCCTCCCCACCAAAAGGCAGAACGGTGAACTGCAAGACCAGCTCGTGTCCAAACGGGCCAAAACAGAAGAGGGGGAAGATGAGGCCGCCACCAACAACGGCAGCAGCAACAACACGGACAGAGCCGTAGAGGGAGGGGTCAGTGAACAGCTCAGCGACAAGTAGCTCTGCATCCTGACCCCTGACCCTTCTCTCCATGGAGCCTCACACCTTCCACATTCTCAGCCCTCCATCTTAACCTGGTTATCATGTTCTCCAAGGTGCCAAAAAGAGAAGAGATGTGGAAACTTCAGAATGTGCAACCCTCCACCACCCCCCCAACCCTTACCAACTTCCTCTTCCGTAGTATTAAAGAACACGATGCAAAAACTAAAGACCAAATTGAAAATCAAAGAAAAGTTGCTGTGAATCCCCGACATTTGAGACCCAGATGGCGTCAAGAAGCACTTTGGGGACAAAAGTCAAGAGAAATTACTTGCCAACGTCTCATCTTTGCCTTCCCAGAGTGCAGTGGGGCGACAAAGAGTGGATGTTGGCCATCCCGGTAGCATTGCAGACAGACAAGCGCTTTATGAAATGAGTGGGATAGAAAAGAAAAGTGGACAGTGTGTATTGGGCAAAGGGAAAGCGTTGTGTACGTGTGGACATTCCCATCTTCGGCAGCTAGCCTCCATGTTGACCTACCTAACCACGTCGTGAGTAGATATGCAGTATTCTGTTGTACAAGTGTATCTTTGGATCTTTTTAAGTGTTTCTCCGTCTCCTAAGGCACAGACACTTGTCTAGTAATAACTAAGATACTAAAAGCTATAAGTGGGCTCTATGAACATTGAAACATCACCTGGTATTTTGGGATCCTTTTTGTTTTGTATGTGGACTCTGTTCAGTGAAATGAATGTAGTCTTCTTTTTCCTTTGAAGAAAACACTATCTATGGAGTGGATGTTCTGTTTTTCTGCTCATTCATGCAATTTCTTTATTACTGTACATCAGATTTTTCATATTTTACAAATACCCTATGAGAGAAAAAAAAAAGTATATTCCCATGCGTATTTGACCATATGCTTCATCCAGCTTGCATGTTACGGATCTAGAGACAGTGAGCAGATTATCTGAATATGGAACTGAAGAAAATTTAGACTGAATCTACGCTATATGATTCTGACCAGTGCTGCACTTAACCCTTAGTTTCTTTTTAATTTTTTTTTTTTTTTTTTTGCTCTCCTCTGTCATCATTTGGCTGTTTGTTACCTTTGAGTCTGTTTTGCTTGATTCTTTTTCTTCCGTTTCAGGCTACTAAAAAAAGTCTATTCAGATTGTATTCTATGTTACACGAGGAAAAACAAGTGATAGGTGTTTGTTCTGCTTCAGTGGGTATAAAAATGCTTTTTTTTTATAAATTTATTTAAAACGCATAGTCGCTTAGTTTGTATTCCTTTGAGTAAAAAGCCTTCTCCGCTGGGCAAAGTCAAACTGTCTGAAGAATTCTTTGTTAGCTCTTGCATATCAAAGTCGATCATGTGGCTGGCGAAGAGTTAACAGTGAACGGGGACACAGAGGGCTTCAGTGTGCATTCCACACAGTGTGGTCAGGCTGGTTCCAGGAAGCCTGTATAGGCCAGTGCTGGAAATGCTTCCTTTGAACGCTATCGGCTTCCTTTTAATTACGAAACAAACAGCTTGACTCACTCGTTTCCAAGACTTCTCAGTTCCCAATGGTCTTCACCTTATTTTCTGATACTCCCCTTTTGGGACTCTGATAAACAGCTAGGAACATGACTGGAGCTAATACCCTGCCAAAAAAGGAAATGATAAAAACAAACGAGTGATCACAGGACGGACTACAATGTAAACAGATCTGAAAAATAGTGCACCTGCCTGTAAAATACTATCCCTTAGGGTCAAACGTGGTGCCACTTCCCTGCCAAAGCCTAACAATCAAACAAATTTTCTTTTATGAATTCTCTTCAATTAGACGCACACAAAACATAAAGGCTTGAAACACCTCCAGAAACATGTAGGCGGGCGTCTATAATGGTCAAGAGCAGTTTTTAACCAGATTTGAAGATGGTCCACAATGACCCTTTTTGGAGATCATAGTACACCCTTATTTTTGACACCAAGGGGTATCAATGAATGTTTGAAAAAAGGCTCGTAACACTTCTGGAAACGTGTAGATGGGCGTCCAAAGTGATCTCGAGCTGTTTTTAACAAGATTTAAAGATGGTCCAAAATGACCCTTTTTGGAGCTCATAGCCTTACCATTTTTAACACCAGGGGGCACCAATGAATTTTTTAAATAAAGGCTTGAAGGATCTTGAAACACCTGTGGAAACCCCTAGATGGGCATTTATAATGATCTAGAGTAGTTTTTGACTATTTGAAGATGGTCCAAAATTACTATTTTGGGAGCACATACTACCAGGGGGTGCCAATAAATTTTTAAATAAAGGCTCGAAACACTGAAACACCTCCAGAGAAATGTAGATTGGCATCCAAAATCATCTAGAGCAGTTTATAACCAGAGTTGAAGATGGTCCAAAATGACCGTTTTTGGAGCATTTACCAGTTTTAACACCAGGGGGTGCCGATGAAGTTAAATAAAGGCTTGAAACACCTCTGCAAACATGTAGATGGGCATCTAAAGGGATCGAGCCATTTTTAACAATATTTGAAAATGGTCTAAAATGACCGTTTTTGGAGCACGTACCACTTTTACCATCACCAGGGTCATTTAGGACCATGTTCAAAACTGGTTTAAAACTGCTGTTTCGCCATATTTGATATATGACCAGAATGACCATTTTTGGAGCACAGGCCACTCTGCCACCACAGGACACTGACACGTGTTGAACTAAAGGGTTGAAACACCTTCCAACACCACTCTGCCAGAGTTTTGTTTGTTTTTTTTTTTCAGTTTCAGGAAAGGTTAAAAATATCTCAGAAATAGTTCACGATGAAACTTTTTTCCAAACTGTAGATTTCCAGAGGACAAAGTACAGTCTAACACGAACAGTGGAGTCTCATACTGTTAAGGTAAAGCAGTGTAAGATACAAAATACTTAACTTGTAAAATACTAGTGTTTAAACATGGTCTGAAATCAGCTCCATCAAAAAAAAAATGAGAATAAACATGAGGTTGCATAGTTACATAAATTTGCATGACAAAAGTTAACTTAGTGGTTTTAATATTTATACGTTGAGTTAAAGTTTCCCTATTTTTCAAATACTTTTACTGAGCATTCATTGACATTAAAGCCACCAAACAATAGTATTTTCAGGCCTCAAGTAATGCAGAGAAAATATTTCTATTGATTTTGACAAATGTTTTAACTTTGGAAGAGTCCTCGAACCAGTATTTAGTTGTGTAACTGCAGTTTCATGAGGGATTCAGATCTGGAAACATGGACTTTATAATCAGGTGTTGACAAACTCTTCCGATACATTTCAAGAAAAAGTTCTTTGAATGACCTTTATGTAAAAAAGGGAAAACTGATGTGAGGGAACATTAATTATGGTTACTTCCATCTACTCGCAGTAAGAAAAGCGCCTTTGTGTTATGATAAACAGTGGAGCTCTACATGAGAACAGACCAAGTGTAATAGTAAAAGCACATTACATTTTATTTACCAGGTGTTACAATCATTCTGAGTGTCAGAAACACGTTTGGCTTTTCAGTGAGTGCATCATCCTACTGTGACCGGTCATTAGTAACACCTGTAAGTGAACAATCAGAGTCCCAAAGCAACACCAATCAAATGTTTTTGCACCGAGTCAACAAAATGCTGCTGAATACAGACGTATAAGAGACAAAGATGTTATTTTTAACTGGAAATTAAATTCTTCTGTATGTATGCGGTCCACATTGAACAGATCTGTGGTTTATGGCTGCCAGCATCAGCAAAGCACTTCAGATTCCCTGATAAGCTGAACCTATAAACGCTGCAACGGGTCAAGTAGTTACACAGACACTAAAGTCAAACTGTGCTCCATGTAATATGGAGCTACTGTCCTGCAAAAACATGTTTTACAAACGCCTTATGAAACACTGTGGTTTTGCAAACAAGGTGGCAAGCATTATTGTTGTCATAACCGTGTACAGGGGCCAAAAATAGTTAAAAAGAAAAGTACTTTATGGGTCTTGGGCATAATAGAAATAGTGACAAAATACTCAATAGCACCGGCTGGAAATTAATTTTTTTTTTTTTTTTTTACCAAGATGGCCCCAATTTTGTATGTACACATACATCACACCCAGTCTGAGGAATAAAGCCCATTGCCATTTTGTTATTTTTTTTTGACATTTTCAGCCACTGTTTTACTATGAAATTATAAAATTAATGGGTATTTCAAGTGTCAGACAATAGACACCAAGTGTAATACTTAACTCCTTGTGTGTTGGGCTGATGGTCATTGAAGTTTATAATCACATTGGTTTGCAAATACAAGAACGCCCCATAAATGCAACATAATTTCACTACATCATTCTTCATGAATAATTATCGTTTTACTCCTCCAAAAATGTATATACATTCTGAAGTGGAAGTAGAAAGTGTTAGTCACACTTTAACTTCGACTGTTAAAATAAATTATTTTCTAGTTTTTACTTAGTTTTTTCATAGGTCTATATATTTATATTTTTTAAAGGGTTTTATGTTTCTTAAATCAATTTATTGCTTATTTCCAAAACTTGAATTTCTTACATTGTTCTTTTGTTACATATCATTTTCCTAAAATAATTATCAAATATCCTTTTTTTTTTTTTTTCCCCAAAATCATCAAATACTCAATTTCAGGTGAAGTTTTTTTCAGTTTCCTGAAAAATTTGAAACAAAAAATGTTTCTGATATCTTTTTTTCTAGTATAATGGATGATTTCCAGTTTTAATCAATTTCTCAATCAAAAAGATGCTTTCTTTTACTAAAATTACAGGTCATAAACATATTACAAGAATTAATATCTGTTTAGGAAGAAAAATCTCCCGTTTTACTTTTTATTTGGCCATTTCTCACGGTTCTCAGAAAGCAAAACCTAAAGGAATCAACTTAATGTGCATATATTATCCAGCTCATTTGCAGTAGTTCATATAAAAATAATAATTCGAGCTCTGTGTGAGGCTGGAGTTTCTACATTTAGGTTGTGGAGGGTGAATTACTCTGACTTCTATCATCTTTGTCCAAATGATTCTCTCAGCAAAATCCAATTACATAATAGATTATAAGGTAGAAAACTGTATTTGTTGTGAAGTACGATGTGTAATTATATTATATGCATGTTTTGTATTTGCAAACCAGCCTGAGTGAACATTAGCGCACTTGTAAAACATGTTTTGCTTGTGAGTTTTGGCATTAATTTAGCTCCAAACATTAAAAAGGGTAGCCGGGATTTGAACAAAGATCATATATTTAAGAAAAATATATAAAGCAACTGTCATCATATCAGGTTAATCATTTACATAATGTGAAGTGTGATCTTGAACCAATATTTAAGACACACTTCTGATGTTTCGTTCAGTAAATCAAATTCTACACAATGAGACAATTCCCATTTGGTTGGAAAATCAATAACTTTCTTTTAACAAAAAAAAGAAAAAGAAAAACAAGATATATTGCACAATGTATGAAATAGGAAAGATTTTTTTTTCTTGCTACTATTCTGTACATTTCTATGTTAGATGTTCAGTCTGGTGCGTTGTGTTCATACAGTGAATATAAGAAAATCTAGTTAATACTAAGGTGACATTCAGAATGCAGGATCAGACTGTGTTCCACATGTCACTGTGGGCTGTACACGGCTGAAAAAGCATGGCTATACATTTGTTTGCTCAGTCTGATCCTGCTTAGTGAACACCAAAATATGGTACACTGGTATATACACGAACACACATACAGTATGTATATATGATAACAATAATATGTGCACACATACGACTTCTCTCCACGCTCCACTCAGTTCAGAGGCACTCCCTAGAGTTAGATTAGGTGGTGTTAGTCGACAAAAGTCTCAAGCTGATCAGTTTCTAACTAGCGGAATCATCTATGCGATTAAAAATAGCCATCCACTGGAAATTCCTCGGAAGACGTCTTAAAAAGCGACAGGTTTGTCCTTTCAAAAATAGAACTTTCCCTCTTTTTTTTTCAGTTTGGTTTGGGAGCGTCTGTGTGCAGAGACTGTCCTCAGGAGTCTAGAAGATGTAAAGTTCACATTTCTGTTGTAGCGTCTCGTCCAAACTGTGCTTCTTTCGCCGTTTCCTACCTTCGTCCGACGCTCTTTCACAGAGTCCGTCGAAACGAGAAGAAGTGCAGCACAGGTCTTCTCCGTGAACGTAAAAAATATATATATGTATAAGGGCATGGGAGAGCAGAGTCTGCAGAGAAAGGGAGCCGGGCCGGGGGGGGGGGGGGGTCAAAGGTCATATTTTTTCGTCGGTCATCTCCAGGAACTGGGCATACACATCTCTGGAACACTCCCCTTTCTGGTTGAACAGGAACTTGTAGTAGCTGCCGTCAGCACATATGGCTGCAGGAGGAGGAGGAAGGAGAGGGAAGAGCTCAGTCAGCGACAAAGTGCAGAACACACGAAAACAAAACCACTTACAACCATCAGAAGGGACACGGCTACAGAAAATAAGCCCAAAGTTGGAATGAAACCATTGTATAAACCTGTATTAGACCAGATTCATGATGGGATGTAGCAGAACTGCCCTCACGGCTGATCATCTGATGGAAGACGCTGAAGTCAATTGAGATTCTTTAAGTAAAATGTTATGTTTTGGGTTTGGTCTGTGTGTAAAAGCTGACCAGATAAGCATGAACACGTATTTATGAGAAACGTTCAACCTCGTCATTTATCACTGATACACATCATAAAGCCCGTTATAAAAATTACAATTATTATTACAATTATTATTACTGTTCAGGGGTGGATTTGGAAATGACTGCAGGTAAGAAAGATCTGAAAGTGTTGCCTAAAACTAAATTAATGACATGTAATGAATGCATCAAATATTTGTCTCATTTCTTTTAATTGAGTTTCAGCTCTCCCTCCATTTTACGTTAATATTTTATGTATGAATCTGTATGTTTTCAAAAGACAAATCTCATTATCATGGGATGCACCTAGTTAGTGAGTTAGGGTGTGTACCTGAAGGATATACATGTAAGTGTCAGGGAATTATGGTCTGAACGAACCTTCTCATTTTTATCTTATGCTTCATTCAGTGTCAAAATAGCAATTTCCTAGAGTTGGTAGTAAAGTGGTGAAAAGTTAAAAAAAAAAAAAAAAAAATGAAGACATCCTCCAGTCTATTCCCAAAGTGGTTCAACCATCTACAGGAGTTTGTGTCACCTCTAATAAGCAGGAAAACACAAACTACAAACAGGATTTCCTCAGGAGAACGGCTGATATGAATGCTGGACTTTTACGGTAACATATGACCTAAACGCACACGACACACACACACACACACACACACACGCCTCTGTAGATCTGACGAGTAGAGTCTCAGACGACAATATCAGGCAGATGGTTCACACTTCTGCAACATCCCAAAATGGTCTCATCTAATTGCAAATCTTTGGTCTGAGCTTCAAGTTTCAGTGTAAATTCCTTCAACAGACATCTTTCCACACCGTACACACCTATGACAGCGTTGGGCTCTGTTCCAAAGGCACACACACATGGAGAGCCCGAGGGCACCTGGAACTTGGAGAAGCTCCACTTGGAACTGAAGTATTTGGGGAGAAAACTAGCCGAGGCCAAACTGCAGGATGACACACAGACATGCACAGTGACATTCAGATACGTCCACCTCCACAACCCTGTTTATTCAACCCAAATCAGAAACGCACATAATTTGCATTTTTACCCCACCCCCTGAAGGGGAGGCAAGGGGTATTGTTTTGGTTCCGTTTATTTGTTTGTTTACACTCTAACAGCAAAACTATAGGTTGAATTCATACCAAATTGGGTTTATTGATTTCCAGTGACCCAGAATAGATCTGGTTACATTTTGGAAACAGTAGGTCAAAGTTAAAATTTTTATAACTTTTTTTTTTTTTTTTTTTTTAAATATATAAACACATTTATTTATAATGGGTGAAATTTTAAATGTCAGTAGCAGCAAAACTACTGGTTGAATTCATACCAAATTGGGTTTATGGACTGCCAGTGACCCAGAATAGATGTCATTAGATTTTGAGAATAGTAGGTCAAAGTCCACATTTTTTAGGAATTTTTATAATCTTTTTTTTTCATATTAATTTATAATGGGTGAAATTTCAAATATCTATAAAAACATCAATTTTGTTTCAATTTACTTCAAACTCAGCACATGAATAGAGGCAACCGATATGCCGACATCACCACACGCACAGACATGATGGCATCAGCTGGATCCATGCCAAAGTAAGCTACACTACATGCGAGGGGCGGGGTTTAATATGCCTGCCGCCACTTGTTTTATGTTTTGCTTTTGCCTTGAATGCAGTTGACGATGCAAACTCAGCTGCTGACCTGCTCTGCTTGTTCCTCTTGGGGTCTTCTGCTGCAAAGATGTGCACAGTACCATGGTCACTGGACACACAGATGAGGGACGCATCCTGGTTGAAGTTGATGCTGAACAGGACACAGGAAGTAGAACGTGTAAACATGAGTAATGACCCTCTATGTGCAAATGCTGCAGCTGACATGGTTCACTCTGCACGTCTGTAGCAGAAGGAACACATGATCTGAGCTGCTTTCAGGGTTTGTTCGTCTTCTAGATTGTGGGCTGTGTGAGGATCTGAGGTGGGTGCTCACTTCATTATTGTCGTCGGTTACACATGATCATGAAATTATGAGAAGTTCAAGCTAGTTATCTATCACTGTTACTGACATTTTAAAAATACTGTTAAATATTAATACAAAATAAAAACAGCACTATGTACAGTTCAAGGATGGATTGGGGAAACTACTGTAGATTAAAAAAATAGTCTAAAATACGTCACTTAAAATAAATTAATATGAATAATAAATGCATCAAATATTACTATCGTGTCAGTTTATTACATTTCAGTGTTTCCTCTATTTCACATGAATATTTTTATGTAAGAATGTGAATGTTTTCAAAAGCTTCCATGTTATGTGATGATGACTGATAACTAGGATTAACTGGTCTCATAATCACATGTTCCTGATGTTGTAATTATAACATTATAAGCCGTTCTCATAATTATAAGATCGGGAGTTTTTAATTATGGGATAAAATACATTTTATTCTCTATTGAATGCACTTCTGAGTTTGTCTCATGGAATGATGTGATGATGCAGATGTGTTTCTCATGTTTGACAACAAACTAAAGAGCTTTGTGCATAACTTACTAATAACAAGGCTTTTTGAAATCATCACCTTCATCTTCGATCCTGTTAATATTGCAAATGGAAACTAAAATTTACATTTGTATTAAATTAAATTAAAATAAATGTAAAATTTAAGAAGTTTCCTGATACTCAAACTAAAATAGAGATGTTCTTTGTTTTCATCTTTGTCCATTTATTTCTTGCATAAGCCTATCATTAATTATGAAAGTTTGGTATTTAGTTGTGACTGTTTTATACCAGCAGATGGCAGCACGTCACATCTGCATTCATGGTTGGCATCATAGTGATAAAGGTCAGACAGAAGCATCCCTGTCCAGTTTGTAAGTATTTTAGAAGTAATAAATCAGTCAACGGATATTTTGGTAAACCACATCATTGAAAAGGTCTCAGACTTAAAAACTTAATACAACTAAAGTGAACAAATCTAACTCGAATAAGAATAAAAAACAAAGACAAAAATCTGCTATTTTTAATTCTTTTTTCTAGTTTAATAACATAAAATACAAAAGACAAATTAGTCAGAAATAAAGTAATTGAACTGGCCTAATACTTTTATCTAGTGACTTTTTACACATTAAAACATCTCCTCCTCTGGGGCTTTGGAGAATTACTATTAAGTTACCAAAGAAATATTACAACTACTAGACTAGAAATTATACACAACAATACTTTCATCACATTCATGACAAAACAGGTGCAATGTACCAACAATGACCACAGTTTTGGCTCCTCCAGACTCTCCAATATGAGAATTTGTGTTTTTTTGTCTGATACAACAGTTAGTGAAACATGTTTGGATTTTATCTGTGGGTGAATGAAAACACATCCTTGAACTCACCAGTATATGTTAGCTGCCTGAGAGCCTCGTCTGAGCTCCTGAATGAGCTGACCTGCTGATGTGTCAAAGATTCTTATGAGGGTCCCCTGCAGAAGCACACAATGGATTAATCACATGGTAAAACACAGACCTCCATGTTTTCCCATTTCTCATAAAAAAATTCTTCTCATTAATCAATTCTTATTGGTTGAATTCATGTCTAATAGTGTTTATAGATTGCCAGTGACACAGAATAGATCAGATTACATTTTGGGAAAAGTAGGTCAGAGTTAAAAATTTTTAGGAATTTAATCCCCCCCCCCCCTCCCTTACTTATAATGGGTGACATTTCACATGTCTATAAAAACATACGTTTAGCTTCAATTTACTTCAAACCTGGCACATATGTAGAGGCAGTTGATATGCTGACATCACCACACCCATAGACATGATGACATCAGCTGGATCGATGCCAAAATAAGCTACAGTACGGGCGAGGTGTGGGGTTTGTTGTGTCTGACACCACTCATTTGTTGTTGTTGTCATACTTTCTCAGATGCAGTTGCTATTCTTGTTCCCTGGAGGTTCAGGGCAATGCAGCACAGCGCCCCCTCATGGGCTGGGATGTCCACTGGGGGTTTTTCCGTGTTGGCCAAGTCTACGATCTGCACATGGCCTGAGTGAGTCCCAGGGAAGGCCAGCAGGGAGTTGTTACTGTTGGGACACAGCACACACAGCCCTGCAGAAGGAAAACACAAAAACACAACCCTCTGTGAATCTGATCAGTGAACAAAGGGCAAGTCTTCTAACAGCTGCAGAGTCTGGGACTGACCTTTGGGGTTGTAGCAGGTCTCAAACACATGGAGCTGATGGGGGTTGTGAGTGAAGGTGAAAACCTTGATCATTGAGTCCAGGACCACAACAATCCTGTAGACGGAGTAGAAATGCCACATTTACACTTCTGTATAATAATGTTATTTCAACGATCTAAAGAGGAAGCTTCCATATAAAGACTAATGACGATCACATTACACACACTTACACATTGTGCAACACATGATGAGTTTTTCTACAGAAAAATGACTCACAAAATTGCCTCCAGCAATAAGAGTTTGCACATGAACACAGTAGAGGTTTTTTTTTTTTTTCCCCCCATTGAAATAAGTTTGAGTACAGGTGTTCTGCCAAAAAACATGTATCAAGCAAAACATGTTTCCTGTAGCTTCTTTTATCATTTGCCAAAAACCATTCAGGTCAGTTGAGAGATAAGTCATTGGGTCACGGTAAAGTTAGGTTAACAAGCTCAAATTTTACGCAACAGAATCAGCAAGAAGTGATGTGTTGAGGTTTGTTATTTTGTCCCACAAACAATAAAGTGCCTGAAGATATCAACTTAGCAAGGACAATAATTTATATCTGCAAAAAAATGTTGTATCTTGACTCCAGGAAAAGCAGTGTTCCTAAAGCTTTCTACAAATTAAATTCAAGACTTTTTAAGACTACTCAGAACAGAATTTCACAGCCATACCAGCAAAAATTTGTGACTCCTACAATTTAAGGAAATTTATTAATTTACTCCAATGCCTTCTTTCCCACTGTTCTGAGTCATTTCTACCTGGGGGCTGCAAAGTTAGTGTTAATTGGTTCCTAATTTCATTATAAATTGCTGAATTGGAATGGGTGGAACTGAATAGACTAACATTACTTTTTTTGCAGCTTGGACATTTAACAGATACATTTAAACACAATACAGCCAACAAGTTTATGGCAACATAACTACCATACCATACCAAATTTAATACCTTTTAAAGACTATTTTTAAGGTATTGAATGCAGATTTGTAAATTCAAGGCTTTTAAGACCCTGTGGGAACCCCGAAAAAGATTTATTTATTTAAAATGACCTGACTAACTGATTAACATTGGTTCTGGAATAATACATTAAAGTTGGAGAAACAAAAAGATAAAAATAATCATGTGCCATTTTGGAAGAACACAATTAGCTTCAGGTTTTACTGCCGTTTATGGGATACTTTTCAGATTACATCTTTAAACAGAAAAAATACTTTACTGGTAGATGACTAAAATGGTTTTCAGGATTATATTTGAAGACCTCAAACTTTTCACTGGTAATTAATAAATTTGCAATCACAGTAACTTGGTAATATATTCCATGATTTTGTTCACCTCAAGTATTTGTTAAATCAATGTTTAACAGTCAACGGTGCTGGTTGCCACACTGTTTCAATGTGATCACTCATTTTCTTCAGTCATATAATTGCCACAGCTCCAATAACATGTTGCTTGTAAACCCAGGTGAAGGTGTGACACTCAGTATGAGGATGGCACAATCTCCCCTTTTATTGCAACAGAAAAACCTGACTGATCAAATACATGTTACCACACAAAAGCCATTTCTAGGACTGTGCATTAGAAAGAATAGAAGACTCAAAATCTTTCAATTTTTTTAAACTATCTAATTATAATGATGAAAAAAGGAGACTAAAACCAGACTTTAACTGAAATAAAAATAGCTTTAAAAAACAAACAAAGATGAAAACAAAACAAAAAAACACACAAAAAACTGCAACTCAAACTACATTGAAAGAGAACTGCAGGTAAAATAAGCTGAGGTTCAAGAATAAAACAACTTTGTATATGGGACCTTTAACAACAGTTTTATTAATAATATTTTATCTCTGCCTGACTTTTTTCAGCTTCTATAGATTAAGACTCTCCTAATAATACCTTAAAAAATAACCATCAAGCAAAAAAAAAAAAAAAAAAAAACCAACCCCAAAAAAACAAGTAAAACTAGCCAAACCCAAGCAAAAGTATTTGCACAACCCTAAAACTGAAACCCAATTAAACTACAAAAACTCTAGACAACACACCACACATTAATACGTCAAAGTTATTTCAAGACTCTAAGGAGGAAGGCTACCATGTTACACAACAAAGAAGTTTTCTTTTTTTTTTTTTTTTTTTTTACCTGTCACGACGAAGCTTCACTGCCTTCACCTCTGTTGAAAACTCGATCTCAATAACTGTCTTCTTCTTCAAGTCATCCCAGATCATCACTGTAGTATAAAAAAAAACAAAAAAAACCAAAACAAGCCTAAATCGTGGTTCACAAAATTTTAAATATTAAGACAAGATAAGATAAATCTTTACTAATCACCAGTCTGGGAAATTGAGTTTACCACAGCAGATGAATAATACACATTAGCATAGAACACTGATAAAACAGTACAGACCAAAAATAAAACTATATACAACAAAAGTATGGTGTTCAAGTGAGGATATACTACAAGATATAAAGTACCAGGTACAAACTACTTTTAAATATGAGGGTTGTAGAACAAAAAAAAATAAATAAATAAATAAATAAATAAATACTACTCAGGTGCAAAAGTGGCCAAAATAGTGCAAATTATGATTAAAAATTCCACAAAAATTTCTGGCTCATTTTGAATTTCTGCAGCCTTCTGTCTGTTTTGTCAGAAGCACAGCGGGTTTCCATTTAAATGTACCAGAAATTTTGCTGAACTAAACTAAAATTAAATGAAATAAAATAATTGGCCAAAGAAATCATTTAATGCAGTACTGATAGTCAGTGTATGTCTTAACTAATCATTGGGTCTCATGTCTTTTGATATTTGATTCATCATTACCACAAAAAAGAAAACTTTTACTGGCAACAGAGTCAGTCATATTGTCCAACCTTTCCAGTTTGATGTACTAAATATACAACGACAGCTTTATACTTTACATATTGACACGTCAGCTGTTGACTGAGGTGTTGTTAAACATTAACTAGAGGTCTTTGACCCAGAATCTCATCAATTTTAAATAATCTGAATTTGGTTTCAGCGCTTTTTGGCCTTTAAACCACTGCTTAACATGATAACACGATGTCTCTTTCTTCTAATTTTCTTGTGTCAAAGCCTTTGTCTAACAATTAATTGTTCAGCTCTTCAAACTTGGAGCATTTTTAGGTTTGTTTTTCATATCCATCCAAGGAACGTTGCGGTCTCTGCAGCAGTCCAATAATGAACACTTAAAATTATTATGGTTGGAAAAAGAAGCAAATTTCTGATTCAAAAATGTAGATTCACAAAATGCCAAGATCAGATTTTTCCTGTGGATGCATAAACCCTGTTAATCACCTTTGAAAACAAAACAAAGAAACCCTTTATTTTGCCATGTAAAAAATATTATGCAATCACTCATGTATATGATTAAAAATAGAGAAGTGCAAAATGTATAATTGGCAATGAAAAGGCAAAATGGGGGTAAATGTCTCCTCTGTTGTTTCCTTCATTTATTAATATTTGCTTTTTGTTGATACATCCAACTTTTCCAGTTCCTCTACCAAAAGTAAAATTTTTTGTGGTATTTCAAGATGTTTTCTGGACAGGATGCATTAATAAGATGCATTAACTGACAGACAAGGCTTTTAAATAGCTCATACCTTTGTTGGTTGGGTACTTGGGCTTCTTTCCTCCCCCTACTAATGCCAGATAGTTACACCTAAACAGCATCTCCACATGGCCAACTCCACCTTCCAGGAACTCTGAAAGTCACATTCATTTACATTACACAAAGAACAGATCAACGGAGGAGCAGACTGTTTACACTACTTATCAAACATGAGCAGACTGCCTGCAATCAATTTTAGAAAAACTCCCGCTGACTGAATGATCATGGTTTAACTCTCCATGACAGATGTAAAAGCACAGTGACAGGAAACCCTCTGCAGTCGACACAGTGACTCCAGCTGATCGGATACACATCACCACAAAGGACAAGGCTGGAAACACAGCTGTGCTCCGTTCTATGAATGAGTACTTGGCTTACAGCTCTTACAGGAGTTTGAAAATTAACTCTGGAGCTGGTCATGTGTTGTCATATTTTTAGCCATTTTAAGAGATACTTCCTCTTACATTCTCTCAAATTTAAGAAGTTGAATTCGTTGCCATGATTCTGTTTACAAGGTTTTATTCAATAAAATCCCACAGGCCAAAATGAGACATCAAACTGACTGAAGACAAAACCAGCACTGTATAATCATTATTTTAGAAAATAAGCCTGATTCCCAAGCAGAGTTGTAATCAGCAAGAAAGAAAACACTGACAAAACTACAAAGGACAAAATGCATACTCTATTTAACTGTTTATGTTGTAAACAGATCTACACTTGTGCAAAGAGTGTCTGAATCTGAATCAGCATACTTGCTTATAAAAAAAACAAAAGCAAAACCCTATCCCTGCAGGACACAAATTCAGATTAATAAAAAGCACTTACTACTCTTGATTAGGAATTCCTTTGTCACACAATATTGTCAAACTTATGACCTTTTGGCACCACTACACCATCTATTATCATCTACCCACTTCCAATTCTGCTCCAGGGTCTGGCCAAGTGAAAGTAAACATCAGGGTCAATTTCTTTTTTTTCTCTCAAACGATATTTTTGACTGCTCAGCATGAAAGACATATATATCTAGTTTCTAAAACTGTGTTTATTTAATTTTTACCTGAATTACAACTGGATGTGTAAGAAAATATATGAGAATATAGTGTAAATTAAGAACAGTAAAGATTGGAAATGAATGTACATAGCATAAATTCAGAACGTAAATAGTAATGTGTAAATGAATATGTTCAAAATATAATCCTGTGTCTAATCTTACATTTCATAACAACTGAATACTATATTGATTTTGAGGATAATTTATAAACAAACAAAAAAAACAGCAGAAAGGAGCATTTAAAGCATCGTAATGAAACATATGTCTCAAATAACTGATAATTTAATCAGTATTTTAATAAAACCTTTGATTATTATTCTGGTGCATCACACTGAAAAAACACCACACTGTTACTTTTATGGATTCTCACTCCATTACCATGAATTAATATCTTTTAAAAACAATTTTTTAAAAAATTATATCAGTTTCATTTTTAATGTATGGACTCTGGAATATTTAAAAAAGTGTGGTATGTTAAACATTTGCACTTTCCTTGAGGAACAGCACTTTTTTGTATTTTTTCCAAACCTTAAACAACTGCTGTATATTTTCCTCACTCTGACAATGATGATAAATGTATGTTTTTATTAAATATTTGGCTATCATTCCTTAATAGCATGTTAAAGTACATGATTAGACCTACAATTTGAGCTATTATGGTTGCTGCTAAATTAATTTTTCAAAACATATGGAATGATTAGTGTTGCTGCACAGTGCTTTCCCACTCTGTTACTCGCTTGGCCAAGCCCGCCATTATTCAATCACCTTTTTGTGTAGGTTTAACATTTATTGTGCGCAATCCTGTAAAAGCTGAGAGCCAAAACAACTAATACTAATGACTTAATATGGAAATGTATTTAAAAGAACAGCCACAGACTTTTTTCTATCTGACAGCTGTAGCTATATCACAGCACACATAGTAGTTAGTAGAACTGAACGATCTATCGTTTTGGACCGAAAATCACGATTTCAGACAACACGATTTTCGGATTGTCAAAGCCGCTGTTTTTCTCGGTTTTTCTTTCTTACAATTAAGAATTCT
>JAQQZY010000012.1:25773779-25797174 GCA_030068375.1 Ostorhinchus rueppellii
GACTTAAGTTTTCATTCTTGCATTAGCTTTGTTGAATTCATTGTTTGAATTAATTTGCACTGAAACTTTGTAAAAAAAAAATAAATAAATAAATAAAAAAATCATGGTTGAAATCGAAATCGCAATATTTGCCAGAGAAATCGCAATACAACTCTTTTCTTGAAATCGTTCAACCCTAGTAGTTAGTCATCACACCTTGTTTCTCCTTTTCTTTGAGAGGATCTGTGTTGTACACGCGAAATCCATTCTCCATCCCACAGGCGAAGCATCCTGAGGACACACAAGCATAAAGCACCCATCAGAGACTAATCAGCACATAAAAATCACATTCTTATACTGTTGTTGCTAGTTTGTTTGCCCTTAACAAATGACTAAGTTTTTCTTTGCAGTGTGTTCTGGTTCTGTTAAGACCAATTAAATTATTAAATATTCTAATTAGAAATGAGGGTGTATCCGTGGGCATTTTTTACAAATAAATATACAACTTAAATACATCTGGAGCTAGAGACAGTTAATTAAAGTGACAAAAGGGGCTAAAAGAATACTGAGCAAACACGAACCATGGAAGACAAATCCCTGACTTCTACTGGAATGGCTGCAGTCAAAGTAAATAATGACATCACTGACATTTAAGTGCTTCTGTTAGGGGTCACATGAGGTCCCCTATCCCTTCGCCTATGTAATTCTGGTGGTCTTCACTTCTGGTTTAGAGAGTCAACACCAGTAATTTCCCTGAACTGATGTCAGACTGTTTAATAAAATTAAAAAGCAATTAACATGTATGCTATGCCTGTGTACGTAGATATATGCGGGGGTGGGGAGAAGTAAATAATAACAATTGCAGTTGAGGAATTTTACGTCGAAATAATAAGAAAAAACAAACAGAAAACTGCAAACCTGATAAAAGTCTTTTTAGAATCACCTACATGTAATTTAACTCAATGTATATAAAAAATACCTCGGCGTACCTGATTAGCATACATAGCTAGCTATCACCGTTAGCTGTGTTACCACAAAACGGTTGTCGACACTAGCTTTGAAGCTGTCGAAATTACTTGATAGCTACATAATACACCCGTTTAAATTTGTATTTAATGTGACATGTTAACCACATGGCTGTGTCTACTTAACCTTCACTGTCATGATGAACTAACATTGGCTTGCTAGTGTGTGGGCTGAAAACAAAAAAGCTAACTACGTTAGCTGGCTAACGATGATCCAATGGGTTAGCCAGAAGTAGCCAATATTAACTACACGTTCGACATTTGGCCTTAAAACGTTTAGATTAACAAAGACGTAATATTAGTGTTTTTAATAATGTAACGTTCAAAATTATCAAGTTAGTTATATACTGTTAAGGTTAATTTAATTCCATGGAAGTCATTATGCTAGCAAAAAAAAAAGCTTAGCATCCACGTCGCTGCCAATTTCCATTTGGGAGGAAAAAAAACACACACACGACAGTAGTATTTCTTACCATGATCCTGGTTAAATCCGGCATAAAGTAGCCCATTCCCGTGCGGATTAGACGGTAGTAAATTCATTATTTCACCAGATAGTCAAATTCTAAATAACCTTATCAAGTTAATCCAACAACTGCTGCCTGAGAAGCTAGCTGGCTACCATTTCTCCAGAGTCTGCTAACCAGAGAGAAGGAAAAGCACTGAGGCTGGTTCCTGGTTGCTGAACTATCCTCGGTCAAGAGCTGAGGGAGTTTTTAATGGTTGCTGAGAAGTAAGAAAACTATTAACATATCAGTGACATCAGTTGAATAATATTCCAGTCGATTAACTAGTTTAGTTGATTTGACACATATGTCAGAGCTTGTAGGATGAGAATTGATCAAAGCAAACATACACCTAATCAAGCTAGTCGAATGACATGACAGTATCTTTAACAAATGGTTTGATTTTCCGAATTAAAATGTAATTCCTGAGATGATGTCATGAGCGAATAGTTAATACTGTTTAAAGTTTTATTTGGTTGAATTTTAAGACATTAAATAAAAGCTGAAATAAAGCCAAACCTTGTTCTGTAGCTAGATAAAGCGTTAAATCATTGCTAGCCAGATTAAAATATAAATAAATATATCAAACCAATCGTTTAAACAATTATTTTTCAATTAGATATTCTATGTAATGTGTATGTGGAAAGTTAATAGTCGCGTAGCCCCAGTGGCCTAATGGATAAGGCACTGGCCTCCTAAGCCAGGGATTGTGGGTTCGAGTCCCATCTGGGGTGGTTCTCGTTTTTTTTTTCCCCAAGATAATTTATTTATTCACTGATTTGTAAGATCATTAACTTCTCGTGTTCTTGCATGTAATGCAAGGGATAGGGGACTATTTTTCGTCATATTTATTATAACTGATTATTATTATACAAAAACCACTGGAAAAAATGCTGCCTGCAGCATCGAAAGGTGTGCTATGCATTTGGTTTGACATTCCAATGCACAGAATTCCTTAAAATTGCGAAAAACTGGTCAAATTTCTCCATCTGAAATGAATTGGGCCATTTTCAAGTGGCTACCATTCCCAAACAATTCATCCTAAAATGATGCTGTAAACACAAAAAATGTTCGGATTATCTGTCAACAAAATAATGATATCTCATGGTTTTTGCACAAAAATGCAATAAAAAGCCCCATTTATTCTTCATGGGAACCACAAAAAAGGCTTTTTTCTGACTGCTCCTGCTGCTGCTTCACCATACTTTCACCTATAGACTTCATTTAAACTTTAAAACACAGGTCTTTTTGTCATTTGTCCAAAAATGTATTTGGTATGAGGATGGGGTTTACAGTTTTTAATGAGTTTTGCGTGACATCACCACCTAGATTGGAAGTGCAGAGAAAATTCACCTGAAGATTTTCTGAACTCACCCTCCTGGAGGTGAATGATCTTTTCCAAAAAATGTAGCCATGGTTCCTGGGATTCATATAAACCCATGTTTGAAGACCATGCTCTTTTTAAAGTGAAATGACAGGCAGTAGCTTAGGGGTAAATCCCTCCTCAGCTCCTATTAAAATCAATACAAATGAGTACCAAATGGACTGTTTTTACACTACCGTAACTCAGTCATTTCTCACAGTACAGACCCAAAAAAAAATTAAAAAAATAAATCACATGTATTCCCCAAGTCTGATGCTCATTTTCACCTATCATTTATGGTTTTTCCATAATTAGCAGCTGTTGGGGAGCTGTTGTAGACTGTTTTCAGTCTGAAATGAACGTGTCTGTGTTGAACTGTGTGTGCACTGCTTGTTGTCATGGTAATGGCACAAGCGCAAACATTAAAGCTAATTAAGGTTCCACAAAGAAACAGCCAAACAACTGACAGGAGAACCACCATATAGATTTTTTTTTTATTGCAGCTAAACTAAAATTAAAATGAAACAAACTGAAACAATACATAATGAATACAACAAAAATAAATCTAAAAAATATAATCAAGCTCAAAAACTTCACATAAATTCTCTTTATGAAATGAATGAGCTCACCTGGGATCACAGACACATGGAACTATTAAATTAAAGGAGCCTATTGAAGCAATGTTTTGATAAGACTGAAAGACTGTGGGAAGCTTCTCACCTGAATACAGGTCTACAGAAAGTCTGTGGTGACGTCAGTCCACAAACACTGACAGATTCCACATATGAACTGAACGGGGCAGACTTACTGCTTTCACACCTAACCACAAGTCCAACACAGCAAGAGGCAAGCAAACAGGTTACAGTTCCTTCAGGAAATGTATGAAAGTCGTTTTATTTAAATAATGCACCTTAAGGCCTCTGTGTTATTGTTTATTTGTACATTAAAATATTTCTAGTTGGCGTATAATTATTTTTCCTGCTTGTGCTTAATACATGGAACACAAATATCTAGTTTGTGTGAAATGTTTTCTATGTTGACTTACCTGAACTCACTGAAGGATGAACCTGTAAAAAGTCATACCTTAAGACTAAAGCCTGTACTCAGTCAAAGTTTACATTTGGAAGAAGTCTTCCAAATTGAAACTCTGCATATTAATAAATATGGGAGATGAAGTCAAACCTGTCATTCATTTCTGAATTTTGCCAGATCAGAAACAGCAGAATTCTTTAGTCATTCCTGATATTAACTCAAATCAATTATTAAACTGTAGACTGAACATGGAAAATGTCAATGACCAGTGTATCAGACAGAGGTTTTGTTAAACTGTTGTCAAAAAGTTTAGTGAGCAAACACTTTTTAAAAAAAAGTGCAGGTGAATATTAAATGAAAATTCACTGACACTTGAAATCAAATCTTCATTTTATTCAGCAAAATGAAATCCATTCCCAGAGGAAACAAGGTTAATGTATTTATACATACAAATCTTATGTAGAACTACAGCAAACGTTTGTGTAAAAAATACAAAGATACATTTTTATAATAATCAGCTATACAATTACACATTTTCAACCATTTCCAACAGTGGCAGCTGCAGACTTTTAAAGTGTGGCCTATGAGTTAACAAAATGGTCCTTCAAATGAAGAGTCCACTTATTTCCCCGACAGTCAGTGTTCACACTGTGAAAAGATCCGAACAAAAAACAGATCCTCAAGCTCTGGTCCAGAGCTGACCTTTGACCTCCTTCAACAGGGGTTTAGTACAACAGAACATCCCTATAGTGATTACTGTTAATATTAACTATGCATGGACGAGCCTCCTGTGTCTTTTGAGACCGTGCAGACTTGAAAAGCCTTTGCTACATATATTACAAACATACGGTCTCTCCCCTGTGTGGGTCCGCATATGTAGAGTAAGAAAGCAGGACTGAACAAAACCCTTGTCACAGATGTTACACTTAAATGGTCTTTCCCCGGTGTGATACCTCCTGTGGATCTTCAGTTCTGCAGCAGATCGGAAAGACTTATCGCAGTCGTCGCACTTGAAAGGCCTTTCACCAGTGTGAATTAAAGTGTGTCTCACCAATGCATCTTTGCCAAAGAATCCCTTCCCACAGTGTTCACATGGGAATCGCAACCCTTTGTGATGGAAGTTGTCATGTTTTAAAAGGCATCTTCTAGAAGTAAAGATCTTGCCACACTGGGCACAGGTGAAGGTTGGTGTGGGTTTCTCTGTAATGGGCTCACCGGCATGATGCACACGCTCAACATGCCTCGTTAACGTTACACCATGCCTGAACTTCTTTCCACATTCCCAGCAAAGGAAAGGATATGCTTTTGTGTGTTTTTTCTGGTGCTCCACAAGGTCAGAGTATGATCTGAATCTTTTAGTGCAATGAGGACACTGAAATGGTTGGTAACCAGTGTGTTTCCATTCGTGTCTAATGAAACGCTTCAAACTGGCAAACGTCACCTGACAGTGGGGGCAGGTAAAGGGCTCAGTGGGATTATGCACATCGATGTAGTGCTTATGAAGAGCCTTGAATACAGGAAAATTCTCTTCACAGTGGTTGCACTGAAATGGAGTGTGTGACTCCTTGTGCATGGCCAATGCGTCGGAGTCTCGTACCAGCTTCATGCACACTTCGCAGTAGAGAGGATTGTGCGTTTGTTTGTGGGAATCCAGAGTGGATTTGTATTTAAAGGCCTTGTCACACTCATCACACCTAAAACAATGTTTAACGTCCTCTGGCTTCTCAGGGTCGACCTGTTGCTCGGTGTAGCAAATGTTCCTTAAATGGAACCTAAACGTTTGTTTGCACTTGAACTCAACACTGCAATGAGGACAGTAGAATGGACCTTCTAGAATACTTCTGTTTCCATCTGGGCTTTTCTGTCCTGATTCTTTAGACCTCTTTTCTGGTGAGTAATCAGGGTCATCTTCAGTGTCTGGTAGCTGATCTTCATTTGTTGCTTCACATGGAATCCCACTGGATGACTGTTCACCATCATCAGCTGGCTCCGGGTCTTTTTCTTTCCTCTCTTTTGGCAGGCCTGTACATTTGTGTTGCTGCAGATAACGCAAGCTCTTGTAGAACTTTTTACATGACAGACAAGAAAATGGGGGCTCTTCTGTGTGTTGATTCATGTGTCGCTCCAAGAATCTGGCATTACTCGCCACCTTACCACACAGTTTGCATGTTCTATCCTCCAAGTCATTGGCTTTGGCTGAACCTTGGGATCTGGGAAATCTCTTAGCTGTGGTACTGTTGGCACCTTGGGTCTTTCCAGTTTTCCTCCACTGAGACAGGTAACGTTTCATCTTGAGACCCCGGTTCTTTCGCACTGGTCTGTCCCACAAGACAAAGTCGGGATCTGCCTGTTTGTCCTTTACTTCAAAGTCTTTATCTATGGGTTGTTTCTTTTTTCTCCCACGTCTTTTCTTCTCCACACCAAGAACAGTCACCTGACCATCCTCCCCAATCATTAACATTTCAGGTTGTCCGTCATGGTGGTCGTCTGTCATTTCAATCTCATTGGCTCCATTGCCTTCGGTGGGATCCGTAACAACCTCAGTATCTGCTTCTGTTTTCACTTCGCTGCTCAGGCCAAACCATTGGCTTTGAACAGTTGCTTCAGAACTCCCAGCTCCCTCCACATACACTTCCTTATTCTCAGACTCCACTTCCATCTCTGTGCAAACTGTGTACACAAGGCCGCTCTCTGTACCAGGTTCTGTTTGTTCATTGACGATTACAACTCTTTCCACAGGAGGGAGACAGAGGGCTGATAGGATTCCACTGTCTACAACATATGAATCTGAAAAGAGCGGACAGCAGATAAATTAATCATTTTTGCATTTTTCTAGTTAAATTTCAGTTAGAAGTTAAGGTTTAAAGTTTACAACAGACAACTGTTCATAACAGGGATGTATATATATCATATAATCCTGTCTTCTATTGTTTCTCAGTAATT
Source organism: Ostorhinchus rueppellii (assembly GCA_030068375.1). Taxonomy (NCBI): domain Eukaryota; kingdom Metazoa; phylum Chordata; class Actinopteri; order Kurtiformes; family Apogonidae; genus Ostorhinchus; species Ostorhinchus rueppellii. The sequence goes on from JAQQZY010000012.1 coordinate 25,780,625, forward strand.
AGAAAATGTTCCCATGATTCTGCGACATTTATGATTGCAATTTTCACTTGTGCCGGTGAAAGAGAAGTCAAAAAAGAATATATTTATATAGTATTAGGGGTGTGCCAATAAATCAATTATTAGATTCATTGCCATGTGACGTGGCAATTAGATAGCAATTCATAAATGTTAAAAAATATTATTTTTCATAATTACCAAATGACAAGAACACAACCACAAAGCGCGCAGGAAAATAAAAGTGGTGCATGCTGCTTGGACGTCTTAAAGAGCAGATCGGGGGAACCCAGTAAAACCAACTCTTAACTCTTTGGCTACAGTTACAAAGCTTGAGATTCACCCTACAGGTTTAAAAACTAGCGTTTGGAAGCAGGACTGTTGTGCTCTGAGGTGGATGCCGGAGCACAAATACAGACTTCTGAACCAAAGTATTTTTCCCAGAAAGCAGTTCCTGAACTGTACAATGACACTAAAACCAAGGCAGTGGAATCACTGAGGTAAGCCTGTAAGATAACTCCAACATGTGATGCATGCTTTGATTGTGGATAGTGAAATCTTTTGTTTGTTGTGGTATTTATGCTGCTCTTTGAGGATTTTGTTCGGATATCATTGATTATAACTGAATAAGCTAGAGCTTGTGTTGGTTCAGATTGAATTAGCTGTTTTCTACAGAAGCATGTGTGTGAGGAGGGTCTGAGAGTTTGACTGGGTTCCTAGGAAGCTTTTGAGGCACCAGAAATACTAAATAAGCATTTATTTATTTATTAGACTTGTACAGAAATCTGTGAACACCACTTTTGATTGAAATAAGACTTATTTCTAAAGACACTTTGTTATTTGTTTTCCCCCAAAAATGTGGACTTCATTCCATCAAAGTTTTTTGTACTGTTAAGAGGTATATATTTTTGAAAAGTATTGTTTTGGAAACAGCAAATGTTTTGCAGGTAACTGGAAATCTTTAATAGTGAATAAGAGCAGCTTTTACTGTATATGACACTGCTACCTTTTTCCTGTTAGTTCCCCGAGGGAAAACATGTTGGATCTTTCAGTGGTTTGACACAGACAAGATAATGGAGGCCAATTTGTAGGCTTGAATTTATACTGACAAATACACCTCATTTAAAAGTATGAAGTAGCCATAGAGGGAGAAAAAAAAATCCTGAATGGGGAAAAAAGATGTACCAAAAATCATAATTGTAATCCTCGATATTATCCTGATAATCAAATCCTGAATCATAATCTAATTGAATCAGGAGGTGCCATCTAAGGCACACCCCAATATAGTATATATTTTAGAGCTTTCAACATTAACGCATTAAAGTGGATTAATCCATCATCTTGATTAATCTGATGGCAAATTTTGATCAAATGAACCCATCTGAATTGCATTTGGGGCAGTTTGTCCAAGCAGAGTTAGTGTCACGCATCTGCAAATGGGCAGTTGATCTAGTAGTAACAGGCAGTAGAACAAACCCATAAAGAGGGAAGACAGCACATTGGCCCTCTGGATGTTAAATATGAGGACAAAAAAACCCCAAGATGGAACAGTTGACCGACAAAATATAAAGCAAACTCTCCATTTACATTTATGCATTTGGCAGACGCTTTTATCCAAAGCGACTTACAGTTATTACAGGGTATTGGTTACAACCTGGAGCAGTGTAGGGTTAGGTGCCTTGCTCAAGGGCTGGTTAGGGTGGGATTTGAACCTGCAACTCTCCGATCTTAAGTCCAACGCTCTAACCACTAGGCCACAGCTGCCCACGAAGAAGTTTTCTTTTCACCAAAGGACTTCCATCTTAAAATACCAAAATAATGCAAAACATACATAGACAGGGATTCTGCTAGCACTTTAGCTAATGGGTTGCCCAGTAGGTGACAAACACATGAAGTGCATATATATTCCCTTTTTTGAGTCTTTTTGTTCATGCAAAATGAAATGCAATTAATATAGCTTAAAAATAAATTATATTTAATCATGATTAATCAAAATTAATCCACAGCAACCTTGTGATTAATCTGAGTAAAACACTAATGTTTAGGAGTTACAAAAAGAGCACCAAATGTACATGTGAAGAACTCACCAATATCATCCAACTGGCTGAGGTCTTTCTGAGTGTCTAGCAGTGTTTTCAGCTCCTGAGGCTGAGCAAAAGACTCCGCATATTCATTTAGAACAGACGAGGCATCGCCAAGAAGAGAGGCAATCTAACAAAAGCAAAGTTAATGGAAAATAGTATTAAGTAATCTTTCAATGCTTTGCATGTGGCAATATTCAGATATAAACTTTCTTCTGATCAAATGCCACAAAACCTGCAGAACAAAATGAATGAATTCAAATGTCCATGTAGTCCAAGTACTAATTATTTAACAGTATTCTTCTTGAATCAAAGTCTAACCAGATAGTTACAGTCATCTATAACCATTCTTTCTTGGAAGACTAAGAGATGACAGCAAACTGTATACAACTTTCAGCAATGACTATCATATGAACCATCAGAAAATATTTTTTGTAGCACACACTAACTTTTATGCTCAACTGCCCCCCCGAAAAAGAAAAAAAAAACATTTAGTTTTTTTTTTTTTGTCAAGCAGTCATGCAAAATGTTACCTGTTGCAGAGACTGGGTGGGAAGAAGCTTTTCAAGTCTGGACAGAAACAACCACATCAATGTCTGGATTGCTTTGTCATATGTGGGGCCAAAGTCTCCTGGGAAAACATCCTGGAACAGAGACATGTGTACATTAACCTTTGAGACTTTCAATACAGACCAGCATCTCAGTGTTTAAGGCAAAAAGAGGTGATCTTACCTGGAAGAAATTTCTCCTCTCTGCAGGATCTCGCAGCAGGTTTTTTACAAGTCCCATAAAATGAGAGTCAGATGTGTCTGCGTTGTTAGTCTGTGATACGTGACAATAAAAATACTTAGATGCTATATTTCCAGGATGTTCAAAAATAGCAACATCTGCAAATGTGTTTCAAACATAATAGTATTCACTACTATAAAACCACAACAAGGAGATTTATGCTACCTCTACATTCCAGAGTGTTTTGAGGTTCTGCATACGATCAAGATGTGGCTGAATAATCTGGAGGTCAGCAGTCTCCTCAGAGCGACACAGTTCCAGAATCAGCTGTTGTAAAAAACAGAAAGCAAGTCATAAATATTACTTTAAAGTGAACACTGAAGGCATTTATTTGAAAAATAAATGGGTAAAGTCCTGTCACGTTGAATTACTATATTCTAACACCAATATCTGGTGTCCACCCTTTTCTTGTACACCATGTGCCATAAACATTTTTATTTCACCTTGTGTTAAAGGCCATCAACCTTGATGCAGATAGGTACTACCAGTATAGTTAGATCCAAAAATTGTACTGCACCTCAAAAATGATTTAATCTTGCATGTGACAAATACAACCTAAAGTTCTAACAAAGTAATCAACAACGAATTCTATTTGAACTTTGACCAAATAAGGAATGTATGCATGTGTGTACGTGTACACACACACACACATTTTATTATATACACACACATTTTCATTCAAAAGCAGCAAAAACCAATAAAGGAGATCATATCTTTTTGCATGACAAATGAATGCCTCGTGATGGTACTAATAGAGCATTATTAAAAACGCATTAAGTCTGTATTCAGTAGTTGTTGGTTCAATCAAATTAGTTGCATTTCAGATTTGGGGTAGGATGACAGGAGTAAAAGGTTTCCTGCAGATGGAATCTCAGGGAGGCAGAAAGGAAACGATACATTATAAAGAAACTAAACTAACTAAAAACACTGAACTAGGAACACATAGGATCCACCTTTGTAACATTATCCCACATGAATCGTATCTTATTTGATGTATTCTTAAGACTAGTATTCCTTACTCGTGCTCTGAGGCCCAGAATGAGTTCAGCCCTCTGCCTCGTTGAAAGCAGCTGGGGAACAATCTCTGTGACCCTATATACAAACTCCTCAAGCAGACCATAATCCGACACAATTTTCTGCTCCACCGTTTGCCAGATGGCTGCAGAGACAAGCCGAATGGGTGGCACCAGGAGGCGCAGGGAGGAGAGGGGAAGAGATGGACCTAAGACACAAAGAACTATGTTAAGTGGTGACATTTGATGTACTTAATGTCAAAACATAACAGTGTTTCAATTATGCATGATGAACCTAATAAAAGCTATACATGAAAAGATGCAAAGGGTAATGAATATGAAGCATATCTAGATTTGAAAAATCCTTACAGTCAATTTCAATGGTAGTAATATAATTTGAGGCATAATCTTTATAGTTATCATTAATATATATTAAATAATAGTTTGGTAGACTTGAAATATTTCAGTTTTATTTTCCACATGCATATTCTGTGTGGAGCAAATTATTGTTAATGTTTTACCTCTAAATTTCCTATATGTTCCACAAATAACCATCTGGTGACCGGAGGAGCAAAATGTATCCATTAAACCTAAAAGAAATAATGATCTGACATTTGCTGAAACAATTATCAGTATGACTTAATTTGGATATTTCATGATAACATCTTTGACAATGTAGCCCAGCCCTTCCTGTAACCATTGTCTACACTGTTTTCATGTTACCTGCAGTACTATTAAAGTAAGTGGCTACGTTTTTATGTATAGACCGATTGAATTTAGATAGTTTTTCTTATATTTATCTATACCAGACACACAACAACTGCCAGCAAAGAATCGCTTGTATATGTTTACTTACTTGGTGAATTAAGCGAATTCTGATTTGCTGCTGCTTTTGGGCCTAGATTTATGCTAAAACTGTACGTTGAGGTATTCTTCAACTCTTCAACAACATTAAACGTAACACATAACAATCTACTTTCTTACGTGCTTATATTGCCCAATTACTAAAAAGGTAGCTGTTATCAAACTCAATGTAAGACGACTAAACTACTTCTTATCCCATGTGTTACTTAGAGCCTGCGTTAGCAAACAGCTGCGCCGATAAACACTAAGCTAGCGTTAGCGCACAAACTACTAGATATTAAATGTAGGTCACACAGCACAAGGTTAAACTGGGTGAGCTGATGTCTGTGGTTGAAAAAGTGTCACTTAAACTCACTGGGTGATACCTGTCTTCTGTAAAACAGCCTTACGCCGACAAAGTTAGTAGTGTTATTCCCGCGCGCGGGCTGTGTTGCGGCCTAGCCAAACAAACCCATCTGTAACGCTTTATACTCACCGGGTAACGCGGAAATACCTCTGTCCATCCTGGGGATTTACTTCAGATACATTCCACTAAGAAATATTAATTTCGGCTGCTGTACCGAGGTCACGTCTAATATTTCACGGTTTTTGCAAACGAGAGCCCGACAAAACAGACAATCTTTGTGCGTCAACGGTTGTCTGTTCCGTCCTGAATAACAGTCCGATGGAAGACAAGGAGCCTTCATTGGTTCCGCGTCTTCTTTTTCGCCTTCTCCCATTAACATAATCTGCATTGTGCTGTGTAGTAGTCTTAACCTTTTACCTGAATATGTTTTGGAGTGTTGCAATGACTTTAAGGCATATTTATTTCTTTGTCTTTTTTTTTTTAAATCGGTGCACAGTTTTATGTTAATAAAAAATAGGACAGATAATTAGTGCATTTAATCTCATGTCTCATATTTGAAGTGCAAATGCTGAACACTTACCAATTTGGTCTGTAGAAACAACTTGTAAACTCAGAAATTCATGAGTATGGGCATTATAACTTTGCTATAAATAAATAAGCAGATACTAACATATTTTAAAATATAAATAACTATCTATGAGAGTGTCTTGTATCATTTCCCCTGTCTACATCTACTGTAGAAATCCTCCACTCACTTTTTCTGCATCTCACAAACGCATGGTGGGCAGAACAAGAAATATCAAAATTCAAATTTCCACTGATATAACCTTGTTGTTCTTTTTCAGTAGAGGCTTCTCTGCAGCAAGATAGATAGATTAGATAGATACTTTATTGATCCCACAATGGGGAAAGTCAAACAATGAAGGCCTGATTCAGTCTCCTCTGAACTTCTGATGTTAAGATGTGTCTGATATTTAAACTCTGTGACAGATTTATGTGGAGTCTTATTTGAGGTGTGGTTAATTTACAGTTTCTGAGACTGGTGATTCTAAGAATGTAATCCTCTGCACCAGAGATAACACTTGGATCCTGCTTTTCTGGAGAGGGCCTGCTTTGTCATTGCGTTTAACAGTTTTGCATTCACTTCAGAACACATTCAAAGTTTTTGAGATTATCTAGATCAATTTACCTTGGTGTCTTAAGGGAATGGTGGTTATTTCTCCTTACTTAGTTGAGCTGTTCTTGCCATAATATGGATTAAAATGGTCATCAAATTCTAATATCAAATTTCTTTACTCACCTTACCTCTGCACAACACAAATTATAGTTCCAAACACATAAAGAAGGTAAGAAATGCCACAAATTACTGGGCTCTATGCACAACCCCACTACTTCCTGATTCTGCTTCTTGTTGTTGTGACTTTGGTCAGACACACCTGGATTATTCAGTGCATTCATTAATGAAAGACAGGAAATAAAAGAGCTACTGTAAGTTCAGGAAGTCGAGGGGCTGTGCATCGAGTCCATTATGAATCTGGTACCAAGTGTGCAAAGCTGCTATCATGAAAAAGAATTACTTATCAAACATATTCTGGTTTGTTGAATACTTGTTTACTATAAAATTCCATTTGTGTTGTTAAATAGTTTTGATGTATTGAAAAGAGCAATTTATATCATCCATTCTAAAATCCATAATCTTCAGACTCTTCTCGTGCCCTTAAAAATATTTGGGTTTTTCAGTTTAGTAAAAATGTCTGGCAGCACAGATTTTATTGCAACTTTTAACATGAGATTATAGATAAACTATACTTCTATTTAAATGTTACAATAATGCTTTGTCCTGTAATTTTCTAAATGACTTTTTGCACTTTTTTTTTGGCAGCCAAGTTCTCAAGGATGTCATTTTTTTAGTTGTCTTTTCATCTACTGTACATGTAAAAATAAGCTTAATAAGTAATTAAGTTAAAATTGCTCTTTACTTGATATCTTTCTTATATCTTATAAAGTACTCTAATTTATTTACAATCATTAAAGGCTCTAGACAAATTCTGTCTAGACTACTTCAATCTGCTAATACACAGTAAAACTCAGATTTAAGGCCTTATGACTTGTTAAATTCTGTATTTAACACGTCTGATGACATATTTATATCTACAGCATGGACACAAAGGTTTCCCATAAAGTCTTTTATTTTTGGTGGCAACATCATGCAAAGCTCTGATAGCAAAGTAAAATGAAAAACTGGAATAATCCAAAAGACGTGGATATGTCTTCTGGAGGATTCAATGTAACATAGTTCGTAGGGTTGTGTTCAGGGACAGTCAAATCTCCGGTTAAAATTATGCACAACATGTAAACAACTCTACGCACTGTGTTTATTGGAAATCAGAAAGAAGATAAAAATAAATACATCTGCACCTAAAAGAAAAAAGACTTTGATTTGTGCAGTGATAAGTCACATACAGTGCATTACCAGTGGGTGTTAAACACGTAAAGGAGCCACTTGAAATGGAGAGTAATAAATCAGCTGTTGTCTTTGGGCGATGAGTAGACTGAAAAATGAAGAAGCCATTTACAGTAATGACAGCGTGGCCTCCTTTAAATGCTGTACTTTTGTTTTGCATTTTGCTCACTGAAAGAACAGAAGAACCTATGCTGGTCTTACATGTTCAAAAACATAACTTTTAGCTAGAGCATCCTTAGGAATTCATACTCTAAAGGGTGTGATAAAAGTTGAGTAAAAAGTCTTTATACATTGGGAATGCATACTGCAAACAGAAGAGCAAAACATGAATAAGTTGCCCACCAAAGTTATGAGGATTCAACAAATTCCTCCCCAAATGGATTCAGGAAAAACAATGCACATTTATTTAGATTGCAAATACTATTACAAATAGTTGAGTCAACAGTATCCCACCACAAGAAGTCCGCTTCAGTATCATACAGCACCAAATCAGAGGCAATTTTACATCTTCAGCTCATATTCACCAATGTGTCAAATCTTCAGAGTGCACATTTTTAAGTAGAAAACTTTTCTCACTTTTTTCTTCCTTTATAGAGAGCAATAAAAAAAGTTAAGGCAAGATGCATCAAACAGAAATCCGAAGGCAATGGACCAGCCTCTGCATGTGTTCTGATTCCACTGATTCTGGATCAGATGAAGGTGCAGCCAGCGGCTCCCACTCGCTCTCTGTCTCAGGCATCTTACACTGACCAACGGGAAGGGAGGGGAGGGGGAGAGAAGGGGACGCAGTGGTGGAGGGCGGGGCCGGTGGAGGAGGGGAGGGGGGGCAGGGGGTGTCAGAGGTGTCCGCTACTGCTCCTCCTCCCCTCCGATCCCCCTCTGTCAGACTGCCGAAACGCTCCTCTTTGGCACTTAGGCTGGCAGACTCAGTTTCTTTCCTTTCAGCACTGGAACGACACAGGACAGGTGTGTGTGTTCAACAGGTGAAACAAAGAAACAGCATTCACAGTGAGGTTAAGAGTGTGATATTTAATGCTTAGTGTTGAAGACTGCAACCATCTGAATACTGCCCAAACCCTCTTGTAAAAATCTGATGGCTAAAAACTCTCAATGACTGAAATAATGTGGCAGTAACACAAGCACAAAAAATTTTATGATTTTATTAAAAATTGATGATCTCATTCATCTGTTTTGAAGCTTTTATACACCCTTATAAAGAGGTTTCAAACAAACTACCAAAATTGGGGATGTAGCTTCATAAATTTAACATTTCAGTGGTTTTCAGTGTCAAATATTAGGTTGAAATTAGTACTTTTGAAATTTGAAATGAAGATTGTAATTATAAAAAAAAAAAAAAAGCTTAATTACATACATTTAAATACAATAATACTAAAGAAACATTGGGATGGGTAATGTTTTCTGGCTTCAGGCAAATTAAGTGATACAGTAAAAGATAAAGAAAGCTGCAGCACCATTTCTGAATTATTAAGTAGTAAATTGGATATATAATCAATATAACAAAATCAATTTATGTATAGTGAATAAAAATGTTCTGCACTCACCTTTTGTTACATACAAATAGAAGAAGTCGCAGTAGAGGATGGTCTGCACCACCCCGGCGACGATGGCGATCATGTCGAAGAATCCCTCAAAGTAGAACCTCCATATCCAGTTGATGAGGTACAGGGCTCTGTAGAGTCCCAGGAAGAACAGGTAGTGGGTGGTGATGGTTTCGGCCTCACCGGTTTTGCTAATCATGAAAAGCTGCGGCAAGATGGCAACAGACTCCAGGTAGATGGAGAACGTCCACAGGATCTGAGACGAGTGAGGTAGAGAAGAAATGACATATGAGACAGAGGTCAGAATACAACACAAAACACAAACACGGGGTGCCAGGCACAACAAACTCCGCCCCTTGCATGGATTGCAGCTTATTCTGCCATCAATCCAGTTGATGTAATCATGTCTGTGCATGTGCTCATGTCAACATATGAATTGCCTCCATATATGTTCCAAGTTAGGAGTAAATTGAAACAAAATTGATTCTTTTATAGATATAAAATTTTGACCATTATAAGTAAATAGGTGAGAGAAAAAAAAGATTTAAAAAGTTCATTAAAAAAATCTGACCTACTTTTCCTAAAGTGTAATGACATCTTTTCTGGGTCTCTGGCAAGTTATAAACCCAATTTGGTATGAATTCAACAAATAATTTTAGAGTGTCAACAAACAAACACAACCAAAAACATTACCCCTTACCTTCAATTTGGTTGGGTGGGGTAAAAATAGTCTCATTGACCATTACTCCAAATATTTGGGGGATCTTTATTATACGTCATTTTGTCAGACAATGTCACAGCTATAAAATTAAGACTTTTATCTTGACCAAGAAGTGACTGATGGTTCACACTCAGGCTTGATAGACCATGAATATATAATGTCCATGCTCTTTCAATGGTCTGGCAAACACAAAAAATAATATTAGTGATTTCAGCTGTATTCAAACACACCATGGTAACTAAACAAATATGTAACAGCTGATAAATGACACCAAGCACGCACCAAGCAAGACTAACCTCTGCTACATTTGCATCTTTTGCTTTATATTAAATGCTCAGGCCTGAAAACAGCCGTGTCTGGTAGAAAACAAGTTGGAAAGCCCTTTGTGTTACTTTGGTCTTTAACTAATCTAACCAGCATCAACTAAATTTGCTGTGATGTCCAAGGATGTGCTTTTAGAGACAAAGATGAGTGTGATCTGTTAAATGTAGTTGTCTAACGACAATAGCAACACTATCAAAAGTGGTGAGAACAAGAGTTCCTGACCTCCAGTGGAGAGAAGTCATGGTTCACCAGGAAAGCCAGGCCACCGACAGGAACGACCAGAAACTCCACTCTGAACGTGTCATGGTTCCCATCGTAAGTGGCCTTGAACTTGACATAGATCAGGTACACAGTGGCGTATGCACATCCAATGTAAATGATCTGAAACACAGAGAAAACACAATGCAAATGAAATATGAAAACATGGACATCTACTCACAAGTAGCCACGACGGTCTGCACAAGTCTGTCAAATCTTGCTATGCAACTTTTTAACCTTCAGTAAACAAGGGAGTGTCAGCTCTGTGTATTAATTACATTCAGAACAGTGTGTGTTTAATCTTGGAGAAAAATAAACACAGTGAGATACAAGGCTGTGGAGCTCTGTTGTGAGTGCTGCACCTTCATGGTAGTGTTATAAAGAGAGATGAAGGACGTGAGCAGGTCCAGGTAGCGGGTGGTGAAGACTAGGGCGAACAGGACCTGACTCTTCCCAGAAATACCTGTTGACAAGAACAGAGGACAATGTACACCTTCAGTAACAGAATAATAATCTCAGACCACTTACACAGGCTGCCTACAGGTATCAGATGCTATTAAAAGGCCTTTTCAAGATTCTTTCACAACTAAAATTATATGAATTTAATTCAACAATAAAAAAGCGTTGGAAGTCAATGTAAGGGAGCTATGTTAATCTCATTTTGGCGGCAAGAATACACAAGTATAAAGTACAATGACATCTATTAGTTTGGTTGGGGGACATAATTATTCATTTTAATAATTATTGTAATCTAACTTTGCCTTTGATTATTCTTCTGGTTTGTTTACATTCTCAGCTCAAACTCTTACAAAATTTTTCAACTGCAAAACAATTAGCTTCATCTACCATGATGAGAGAATTTTTATTGTGGGAATCAAAATATCAGTGTTGAACATGAACTTCATACGATTAAGCCATGAAAACATTTTTAAGTCCGCTCTTTAAAAAACAACAAGTAAGAAAACTGTCCATCTGCAAAGGACATTTTGAGTCAAGTCTTATTTATTTTATCTAATCTTTTTCTTATCCTTGCTGCTACATTGGTGAATGGCGGAACACTGAGCACTATTTTCTCTTGACATTTGATCAAGTATCTGTCTGTCAGGTTCAATGTGTGTTTTGTAATGGAATGCCCAATGCAGTAATTTTTTTCTCTGAAACAATACACCCACAGGTATAAATAAAGTAACCTTGAACCTTAAACATGAGTAGAACCTGTAAAATTAAACACTCTTCAGAATAAATGAATCAAATTACTCCTTTCTGAAAAATTTTAACTAAAAATGCAATAGAAAAATGTGTTTATGTACAGCAATTCTCAGTCGCTGAGTTAAACAATTCATCATAATTTTATTCCACTGCAACATCTTTTATAATAATTCACAAAAGAAATGTGAATTTTGATGCAGAAGAGTCTGACTCACAAAAAAAATGAAATTAGATCAAATGTTTGTATAGATTAAGATGTGACAAATGCCAACTTCAATCAAGTCCAAGTCCTGGCCTAAAAATATCCTGTTAAATGAACCAAAAATAATAAAAAATTAAGAATAAAAAAAAAAACCCTGTTGACCTCACTGTGGATCAAGAATAACTTGTCTATTCAGTCTAATAATATTTGCTGGTGTTTACAGAAGTCTTTTACAGATATGTTCATTACAAACCATTTACTCTGCGCTGATTAAAAGCATCTCTATTCAAACATTATAACTCACAATAAACCACAGACTTAAACTATATCAGAAAAGTAAACATTTTTTTCTTTATGTCCGTTATTTATGGGTCTCCAAGAAACAAACCTGTCTTTCTTGTCTTCATCTCTGATCACTTCCTCTTTTTTCTATTGTCTCTTAAGTCATTTCTAATGTCTGTGTGATGTTAGTTACACAGCAGATCCTTTAATTAGCACATACTGAATCTTTGAAATTATCATTATTATCAAATTCAAAATCTCCTTTCACACTTATCCAAAACACAGACACATTATTTCTTTCAAGCAACACTCTGGCTCTGATGTGTTGTCACTCATTCCTCCCACAGACAGATCAGTACTAACAGATTAACAGTAGCTGCTATAAGTTAAAATTCTTCTATAGAGGGTTTCTTTGAGTTTCTGGAGGGTTTCGATGCCACAGATGGAGTCAGGATGATGGAATTTGCTGATAGACGAAATACTGTGTGTTCCTAACAAAAATTTTACTCTAATTAAAAAAGCAGATAAGAGATTTTCACTGGGCATAAACCTGTACACCACAATTAAGTCAGAACACCATGAGAAAAGTTATAATAACAAAATAAAGTTACCATATTCTGGAAAAAACTAATATTTGGAGAGCAAGTCATATTAAGAAAACATTGTAAATATATATGAAAAAAAATGGCCAAACCACATGCAAAAAGCATCATATTCCAAGAAAGTCAAAATATTTTTAAGGAAAAAAAAGTCATATTGAAAAATATCAGACTACCTTGTAGTTAACAGTGAACAGCAAAAAGGCTTAATATTATTGTCTAAATGATGAACTGATGTAGATACAGCAGATACTGTTTGTATTTAATGAATATGGTCTCATTTGACACTACATGACTTCATAAAATTAGAACTTTATTTCTCCTCAAATTATGATTTTAACATCAAAATATCATTGCTTTCTTGTTGAAATCCATTTTCCCTTTGGTTGGTGTATTGCACACAAACGCCTTCAGGATCTGGACTGTTAGTATGTGAAGCTGAACCTAACCATCTGCACAGTTGTATTTTCTCTTTTCATTTGGCTCAGGTACAAGGTAATTACACTTGCAATGACTGGAATGGTTTGAACCCTTGTATTGCCGGTAAAACCATGCACTAACATGACAGACAAGAATGTAGAGGTGCAGGTCCAAACTTTCACACATCTGTCTGCTTTAATCTCAAGCAAATAGCAATGTCAATCCCAGGTGACTGGCTGTGTTGTGATACTAATTAACCTTTGACCGGTGGAGTAGCGGGACAGAGTTTAACAAGAAATCATGACAAAGTTTAATCATGATAATACATTAGCATTTCACTTTTCCCTGGACAACAAGCTGTGCTGATAGAAATATATTCAATATTTGCCTTTGCAGCTATCAACTTGTGGCTGCCACGTCAGAGAGGTACACATTGACGGACCTATCATAACCTATAACTATGAATGGACGTGAAGCTTGTCTGGTGTCAAAACGATTTCAAACAACAAGGATAAACACGCTATAAACCAATAAAATTGCAAATGTATTGGCCTGTGGTTCCCTTGTAGTGTCCCTGCCAACATAAGAGGGGCCCGCTGCACTGCAAAGAGTCCTGCAACTGAAACATTCTTACACTTCCCACGTTCACATCGCAGGTAGTCAAACATTAAATAGCTATCAAGAAAATAACAAAAATAACTGTCTTTATGTGATGACAGGGCACACCACAGAATGAACAGTAGCCACCTAGCTAACATTAGCTAGCTAGCTAGCTAACGAGCTACAAATACCCAAGTCACACTGTTTTTCTGCTTAAGCTGCCTCTTTGCATGACAGGATGCTTTCTGTGCAAGTAAAAAAACAAAAAAAACAAAAAACACTGCAACATGCTGTTTAAAGCCTGCATGTACTTACCGGCACAAGACCTGGTTTTCCATATTTTTAGCAGCAGGATGATGATGGCTGCTAGGTGGGAGAGATCGCCGGTTAGCCTGAAAATGTTCATGATTCTGAGAGAACCCGCTGAAGCAGACTAATTTAATGCTCTATATGGAGCTCTGGTCGTCTCCGGCTACGATTAAATTTAGACCTGATAGTACTAGATAACACCGTGACACTAGTAATGACTGATTCTAGCTTCAGGAGACGGGAAAATGGCGAGTACAGCGCGACGTGGCTTGGGGACGTGGCCAGTACGACGGTATCCAATGCTACACAGGCAACGTTTGCGCTATGAGCCAATCAGAACGTGCGCGTGCCTCATTTACATAAACTATACCTATGAAGTGCTGCCTTCCTTGTCAATCGAAAAAACAGTAAATGTGAGTGCTCTCCTACATCGTTAACAAGAACAAGGAAATAGAGTTAAACAGGACATCCAACGATAGAAATACACGTCACATAAAGACAGCTATATTTCAAAGATGTATCAAATAATGAAAGAAAGCAGGAAATAAACAGAATTTCTTATAAAGTACATTTTAATGAGGTGATGTGGAAGTTTAGACTCACTCCTTAAACTTGACTGTACTCCATTAAAGATTCTCCTCATGTAATTACTGTTATATTAACTTGAAAACACACACAAAAAAATAGAAGTTGAAGATGCAGAAAATATTTCACACTTTTTTTTTTTTAAATTCTGGAACCATGTTTCTCTTTCGTTACAACATTTATGGCACGTTTAATCTTTTTTGCAGTTCCATCCAAGGTGCACAAAACTAGTTTGAAGCAAGATCACGTTGGATTAATAAGTTCAAATTTGCTTCTATGTCATTTTTTTTTGTTTATGACCCGTATCTGCTGGATGTTGTCACTCTATATTTGGCTTTACCTGGTAAATTTAGTGATTCCTCACTACTTGTGCTACTGTTCATTTTTAGTTGTCAAGCTGCACTAATCAGTACGTTCACATTTGACACAGCATATTGGCTACACCCTGAGAAATGATCTCAGAAAACCAAAGCAGACAGCTACAGAGAAGAGTGACAATTGCTTTTGTCTACTTACATGTATGCTCTCTAGTTTGTTATAGCAACATTATCGGGTCATCTCTCAACATTGGGTTCTGCGTTTGTAATCATGCTCTCTAGTGGACAAAGGTTACAAAGCCGCTTTAACCATTAGTAGAACTGCTACTTGCAGCTACAATAATTGCTGTTTTGCATGTTACACAGACCTGATTGATAAGGCTTTATATTAATCTTGTTATATTATAACAAGTATGAATGGTGCATCAATATAAGAACTCCAGATCTAAACAGGCAAGATCAGCAAATCAGCGTACACTCTGAAATAACAGGAGAACAAATTGTACAAGGATTCTTCCCATTAATACTTAAAGAATGATAAAACATTGACCATTAACACTTACTTCAAACAACAGACTTATGGAGGTAACACTTATTGTTCAGCACGTTGATATGTATGGAGCCAATTCCCTGCCAAAATGAACAACTAAAACTTACAGTATTTTGCAAAGGCCCTTCAATTCACAAACAGTTTGTTTTGCAAATTAAAAAAAAAAAAAAGAAACGTTGTTAAACTAATGCATGTAGCTTTGTGAACTCAAAATGTAGTAAACATACATTGTATTCTTAATATATTTTAATTTGTAAAACTGCAGCACGTCTCACAACAAAATAAGGTTTACTTTATTGTCACTGCAGGGAAATGCTGTTTTCTGCATTAAACAGTGCATTCACATTAGTTGCAGCGTCCACGTCTAAGTCATACATCCTACAAAACCTGACAAAAAATATCATGTTGCTTTTGACAAATCTTTCCACTGTGTTTCTATTCATGCTTTTCTTTCAAAAGTAAATCAGAATAATTTTTCTTTCAAAAACATAACCAACTTGCAGCACCATCTGCTGCTTCAGACAGAGAATTATTCAGAAGATTTGTGAGAAAACTTTTAAGGGAGTAATATTTTGCTTTTTTTTTTTTTTTTTAAGTGGAATTATGCATTTTAAAACATTTTGTGCTCTACGTAAACTGTAAATGCTCTGCTTGGGTCAAATGAGCCCCCCGCCCCCAGGTTGTTGACCATGCTGCTCTCAGCCACTTGTGTTTGTCAATACAACCAACAACTGAACATTTTAAGTAATAAGCTTGACGTTTTCACATATTTTCAGTATGGACTACAACTGCTGCTGCTGATAAACAATTATGTCGTACTTGGAGAAGTGTTCGTTTGAAGTCTTGACCTTATATGTGCAAATGTCATGATGTAACTAGTTAGAAAGCATAACAAATTAAGCAGGAATTGAAAGGGGTTGTAGAACTCCAGTCGATTTTTTCTGGAATGAATATAAAGATGGGGCGACACGGTGGTGCAGTGGTTAGCACAGCAAGAAGGACCCGGGTTCGATTCCCGGGCGATCCTTGGGACCTTTCTGTGTGGAGTTTGCATGTTCTCCCCG
>JAQQZY010000012.1:25801006-25812003 GCA_030068375.1 Ostorhinchus rueppellii
TAAAGAACACTTCAACTTTTACTCAAGTCAGTTTTTTGATATAGCACTTGTACTTCTACTCCACTCCTCTACTCCAGAACTTTGTACATCTCTGATTACACATAACACAACTGGAGACTGTATAGGCCTGTGTATGGTCATGTTAGAAAGAAGCTGATGCTTATTATTATTATTATTATTGCACTTATGTTAACTACTGAACCAAGACTCATATTTTATTTTAACACGTAGATGAAAATATATATATGCGGGCAATGAGTGAACTTCAATCGCACACTCGAAGAAAGGTTTTCCACAGTGTGAAGTCATAAGCCTTTTTATTCAGTGTAAAAGTCAGATCTTACAAAAAATCACCAGATAAACTTTCACAGCCATGCGGAAACAGTTTGCAACGCTTGTAAACAAAGAAGCCATCCATTACAACCAATATTATGATCCAAACATTTGGCTTTATTTACAAAGTCTATCAAAGCTTGATCACAGCACAAATTTACCATAAGAAAGGAAACTGGTATACACTATCAAAAAGATGTACAAACTTTAAACTGCAATCTAATAATGTACCTCAAGGGTCAGTGTTAATATCAATAGATTTATAACTATTAACATAGATTTTTTTTTTGTAATTTGTATCCAAAAATAAATTTTGCACCATAACCCTCTCAACTCACAATTATTTTCAGACAATAGTAATCCCAATACATTAAGTCATTTTATCAAATATATATAGCACCACAATATAATGGTTTAATATAATCAGGAAGGGGAGGGGAGGGGAGGGGCTATCACATACAAAAGACCCGTGTTAGTATCCAAGGAAAACAAATATCCAACTCTAGGCTGCTCCTCATCACCAGTTCTATACAGAAGCCTGTTAACACCAATAGTTAACTGTTCTGTAAATTAAACATAATAGTCTGATTTATGAAAAGTGTCAAATATGTGACTTATTTTAATATTTTAACCTACTTATTTATTGTTTTCATTAAGTCAAACATGCATTTTTTTTTGGTGTAAACAGGCTACCGTACATTTCTGATCACAGTGGAGGAGGGTAAAAAAACCCAAAACAAAACAAAAACACGGACAGACTGAGGAACAACCAATGACAACAAAAAAAAAAAAAAAAAAAAAAAAAAAGCTCAGCACGACATCGGCACAATACGCTCTGTTCGACATGCTTTCAGTTGATCATTGCACCCAACCCCACGTCATCGACTCCCATCTCAGAGTACTGATGCCCAAACGTGTTAAATACACAGCTACCTGTGAACGGAGGTTAAACATGTTCCGCTTTTAGATCTGGGGATCAAGAGGTTTTGTATCCACAAGGAAAAGTGTGAAACAGAAAATCCAAAACAGTGCTGATTGTGCATTTGATTATTTAGGGTTAATCTAGAGGAGGGTAGCAGCAGTTAGTCCATAGAACAGTCTTCTTTTACTTTTTTTTTTATACTAAGATATTCATGAAGTTTGGTCATGAAGTACTTAATGCTTTATTCTGCCCTCCTACATCAGAGGAAAACAACTCTGACCCTATTCTGAAACCTTTCTGCTTCAGCTGATTGTGAGACACTGTTTTTTTTTTTTTATTGCTCATTTGGTCTTAGAAACTTAGCTTCTTCAGCTAAGATGTGTATCCAATCTGATCAGTAGACAAATCCAAAAGGAAACTGGCAGAAAACATACCTCACATCTCGAAGAAATCATAGGTTTACAGGAAGCTACAAAAAGCAGGTAAAAAAACAAAACAAAACATTAATATCTGAAGTGTTATGTGTAGTCACTCATACACAGAATTTACAGAAGAAACGACAAAATACACAAAATGGTGAGATAAGACTTACATTAAATGAATTATGTGGAAGTAAATTAGAGCTATTATCATTGGGATCTTTAAAACTGAATACCTTCTTGTGAAATGCAACCATTAATTAATTAATACTATAGTTGGTAAATATGTGAAGTGCTTTTTTGATTAAAACAAACATTTTTGGACAAGACACTAAATTGAAGAATGTCATCAAAAGGAATATGTAGTAAATACGTACAGGGTTGACTTTTTGTTCAATTCATTGTACACTTAAAAAAAAAAACTGTTTAACATTTGGACTTATATTGGCTTTACCGCAATTCCATATTTTATACTTTAATAAATGTAGGACCCTTGAAGTTTCATTTATGATTCCTCAACACCATAAATGTCATTAAAAAAAAACAAAAAACCCCAAAAGCAACCTGATATTAACGTTCCCTCACTGGTTACATTTCACAATTAGATATTTCGTTAAGAATACAACGCTAATCTACTTCCACAGAGATGCATGTGATGAAGACAAACCCAGCTGATTCAGACTTGGAGCTGATGCAACCCTTAGAATGAAAAACACAAACTTCCTGAGAATTGGATTATGAACCTTACTGGTAGAGAGAGAGAAAAAGGAGAGAATGTCTGGGTCTTTTATGATCGCTGAGAACTTAACATCTGCTCTGTATTTCAATATTTCTGTATCGGAGCCCTGGCTCACAAATATCACAGTCATATAATACCATTTTGTTAAATTGTCTTCTATGTTAATTCTATTCATGTAGTGCTCTCGACATTTACGGGTGCTTTATTTAACATAGCAAAATAATATGGGATCTATTGTTATTGCATATCATTCAAATTAGAAGACTACCTCATGTGCTGTGATAGAATTTTTTCTGTTTGGTGTCTAGTATTCAAGTGGATCGTTTTTAGGTTATTTTATTTTGCATATGCTAACCCACTGCCGTCGTCTATTTCACACTCTTGTATTAGCTAAACGTGGCTAGCACCAGGAGGTAGTAGATAAACAGCTGCAAAAATCGAGCTCTACAAAGAATGAAGGAGGAGTCTCATCATTTCCACGGCCAAGCATGGACTTGGGATTAAATGATTTTTTTCTCCATACCATCATAGTCATGAAATTTACTATAGATATATGTATATATATGTACGTATATATATAGAGAGAATCTATCTATCTATGCCACTTTAAGATCCCGTCGTCATATGTGAATGCTGCCTTCAGAGACTATTGGAAAAGCAGTGCATTGTTCGTGTTTCATTATTAACAAACCTGTTATTCTGTGGCTCAGCTGAATCATAAACTAGCTTGCATACATATGGCTCTGACATGAGAACAACCTAAAGCAAACAAATAAACAAACAACATCGATGCTTTGCATATCACCCTACAGAAAATATTCAACATGTTCTTTTTTTTTTTTTGCATTTGGAGATCAAAACTGTTTGATTAAGATTGTTAAAACACGAAGAGTTCAACCTCTTATCATTAATATCAGAAACTAAAGTATGATGCTACAAATGCTGAATGTATGGGCTCTCTAGTGTGCCACTTTTCTGTTGTTTTTATTTAGATAAAATTAGCTGGGAATGGAGAGAATTATAAATTTGCAAAACAAGAAACTAGTAAATGATACTATTCCTTTTCATCTTAAAGTGATTCATTATTAGCCGCTTTTCCATGGACCCTCAAATTGTGCAAATATAAGTTGTGCGTAAAAATGTATCTAATAGAAGAATGACAACTTTGCCAAAACTCTTGTTTTTTTGATTAAAACTTTTTGTGCTGGCAAGAGGTGGTTTTTCAGACATAGCACAAAATCTGTATCGCACAAAACTGCAATGGAAAGACCTTTTTCTGCAACTAGTCACATGATTAAAAAAAAAACAACTGACATTAACGGGTGTTACAACTGAAGAAGAATAGTTTTAAAAGAAACATGGCGCAGTATGTGTGGATAGACCAGGAAACAGAATAAATTTTTAATTTAGTACGAGATAGAGGGGTAATATATAGTAATAAATATATCTGTAAATCAACATATTTATGTTTGTTGCCATGTTTATAGAATGACTTCCCGTGTCATCTTACAATAATAAATAAACAAATCATCACATTTGTGATTTAATTGAAAAACTGACATTACCCACTTATGTTTTTTTCAACATTTAGTAAATATCAGTAATTATTTGCGCATATGTCCAATGGAAAAGCGACTTCTGACTTTCAAAAAAGTATTTAGAAACATCTACTTAGTGACCTTATTTATACAAGTCTACAACTCGGATATTATTTTAATCTGTATCATCAGTGTAGTCAGTTCAAGTCTTAAAGGTTCAATATGCAAGACAAGTGCACGCTTATGTTTACAAAAAGTCCGTTTTGTGGTGAATTCTTACGCTCATGTCACTGTAAACTTAGAAAGGACTAAACTGGAATATATTCACATTCACACGCTTGTTCTTATTGCAGTATCAATGAAAATATAGTTTATCTGTTAACGATTCTGGCAAATTTTCTAAATGCACTTGACAGAACAGGCAGTTGTGATTCACATTAGCTGATTCAGTTTCTAAACTGCTGTTGCTGCTGAAGAGAAGCACATGGTAAAGACTAGAGAACTGTGTCAGTCTGATGACTTTTACAGAAAAACTGACCCGAGTTCTCGACAAGGAAATCGGTGCTTGGGGTGTTATTAAAGACAGACAGCTACGATCTACAAATGATGCAGCTGAGCACAAAACCGATGCCAAATCTTACACATTGAACCTTTACAACAGGATTTGCATCTACTGCCTCACTGTTGAGTTGTCTACATGTAATTAAAATGTTTTTTTGACTGAGCCACCTTGTAATTTTCCCATGGAATAAGGATTCATCTGTATAATTGTAATAAAATGTAACTGCTCTATTTCAGAGGATTCTTATTCATTAGTAAATAGTAACTATACATTCACAAAGTCTATATAACTATGGTGGCACACTTCAGACTCCATACAAATGAGGTGTTTCACATATAACCTGGAGTCTTTGTCCTCCATTGGTTGGCCCATAACAACAGAAACACCACTGCTGTAGTGTGTCCTTTAACAGTATGCAAGTGATGGATGAGTGGAGCTTTCTTGTGCTGTACGGTGGGACTGAGAGCTGGACTGGCCTCGTGCCAAAGGGACTGTTTATTGGCTAGTTGTGTCAACTGCCTCTGATAAGACTCTGGTCCCTCCCTAACAGCAGCTACATCCAAACTTTAGAGGTCAACGTTAGACTGGATAGTGGGAGTAACATGTTAGAGTGTACCCTATCATACCAGTAAGGTTTTTCTTTAATGCAACACACGCTGCTGCTCATATTAGCTCAAACTATAAGCGTTTGTGTGTTTCAAGGGCTGAATTTACTTCCTAAACCAGATTTTTATTTCCACAGCTTTGACATTTTTCCTAAACATTACAGCACAAATTATCTACAACACAATGTTGCCTTTTGACAAGGGTGGGGTATGAGTGAACTGTGCTAACAGTCGTTTATGGTTTTGTGAGATTCTGGTAATAGGTCCCTGGAGGTCCTCTTTAAAACAACAACCCAAAACCGTTCAAAATGTGCTTTAGTTATGCAGCTTATCTTGGCTGATATTATTTTTCTGTAGGTTCATTCACAGCAGGCGCTTACATTGCTTCACTTAAATACCAGAACCCTGTTGCTACTGTTGTAAAGCAGAGAATGCTTCTTATTTTTTTCCCTCAATTTTATATACCTGTCAATTATCTGTGGTATAACAGTCTCATACCACATATCTTATTGGTCTATGCAGACTTCAACATTTCTGAAATACGAAAAAGTTTCTTATTTTCTCCTTTTCATATGAATAAAATCACAAAACTTCTCAGAAATACCAAAGATCTCCTTAAATTTTTCAAGGCTTGTGTTAATTTGAAGATTTTCAGACTCGAACATTGAGTTTTGTTGCTTCTTGTACTGTAATGTTTGGATGACAAACAAAGCAGTGGACAGCTTGTGGTTAACAAGTGTTTTGCTACCCAAATACCAAACGCCCATGTTAATGAGTAATGCTGAGCAGCATTTGTACTAAGATTGCTCTCGTCAAACCACCAGCTGTAATATCTATACTCTGTAGTTCTATTTGAATAGGTTTCCACATACTATATGAATAGAATCACTTTTATAAAACAATGCACATTAAATTCCCCACACAGCCACCAAAAACTGTAAATGTAAAATAAGAACATTAAGACAAAACAACTCCAAAATAGATCATTACAAAATAAAAGAAAAAAAATGCTTCAAGTACTATTAACAAAGGAAAAGTCCACCTGGCAATATTGTTCAAAAGAAAAGAACCAAAATATACACAACTCTGTTCCTCTTTGGGCCAGCCTCTTCTCTCCTCGGGCCAATGGAAATCCTGCATTCAGTGGCTGACTCTCAGACCTGATAACAAACCAAATGTTAAAAAAAAAAAAAAAAAAAAACTAAAGAAAACTGAAGACCTGGCTCAATAAATGGTTCTCACAGTTTCTACAGGTCTCTGTGTGCCGCCCAGATTGTGGCAGAGGCAGGATGGGCTGATGAGGACTTGCACGACCCCCTTTTTCTGTGGAAAAAAAAAGGGTTGTTGGAGGATTCCACTCGAGTGTCTTTAATCCGAGTAGACATTTCTGTCAGGAGAGGAGAAAAAGCCGGGTGGAGGCTTTAAAAAAAATGAATGCCCAAACATGTATGAACCAGGCCTGACGGCGGGTGCTTCCCAAACCCATTAATCCTAAACATGTGGGGCTTGTGAGTGATTATGTGCACACACAGCTACAACATTACAAAGTTGTTCCCTTCAGGATTTTTCAGAAGCTTCCTCTTCATGATGCTGTACTGATTCCATGTACAGGCCTGGCGTTGGTCTCTAAGTGGAACTGGAGTTTCGACTCTCCAGGATCCTGATCCAGTCTCCAGAGGTGTGTCCTGTCCCGGTTCATCCTGCTCTGTCGTATCCTCACGACCTCAGGGCTCCTGTTTGATGTAGTAGCTGCCAGAGCCGTTGCTCTCCTGGTCAGAGATGGTCTGTGAGAAGGTAAACTCGTCGACCTCCGCTGCCTCCTCCTTCATTCGCAGAAGAGATTCTACAGACGGGGACAAAGACAGATAAGAGAGCAGTACAGATGAGCCAGGTTTCTTCATGCACTCTGGCCCTGTTTAAACTTGCTTTAACATTACTTTCTCATGATGTGATCACAAGTGGCAAACTCTGATGTCAACTGTGGTCCGATGAGATCCAAAGGAAAATACCAACTCACTCTAGGTAAAATGTGCTCCCATTTCCACAACTGATAGTCATTCCCACATCTATGTAAGCACTTCATCAGCTGTTTATCGCTTTGACTTAGATGAACAATTGAGCAGTTATTGACTTTCTGAAATCTGAAATTGCTCAGTTTCAACACTTTTCAGGAACTTGGTTCATATTAAGTAGTTAATCAGCCATCAGTTTTTTCCTGCTACTGTTTTTATATCAGCCAGATTTTAGCCTGAATCCACTTTGTCAAATGCTACTTAAAACAAACTTCTCTTGACCACTCATACATCACTGTTAGGTAGAAACAAATATGTTTTGTGTCTGTTAGTTACCTCAGATGCAGTGACACAAAATGAGAAGTGGAAATTGAAACTGCATCAGGAAACACTTCAAAATGTGTGGTAACAAAATATGACCATGAACATGTGAAGTGGAACTATTTTTTTTTTTTTTTAAGTGTCCAGCCCAACTGATTTTGTCTACCCTCTGTTTGTTTTTTTACATCATTTCAGACGTGGTAAAACAACCATAATTTTCCTCTTCATTTGTGATGCATTTACAAAGAAACATTACAAAGCTATTCTACTCAAGTTCAACAGCTTGTACTGCAGCCACGATGCCTACAGTGTAGAGAAGGGAGATCCAATCAGAAATGATCACTTGAGAAACTTGTATAAATGCATTCTAATGCCAGGGATAAACATACATACTTAGAGCTGTTCATTTGTTATCACATCATCAAAAGTACATGTAAAAGACAGAACAGGGCCTCCAAGTCAAATGTAGGGAGTGAACCAATATCCTTTTTCTTTGTGTTAATGCCAATTCCACATGCATGACGAGCATCAATCAAAAAAATCTTCAAATCAAACAAACATGCCTTACAACTGCTTCAAAATGAAGCAGTGAGGTGAGACAACATACTAGTAATGTCACACTAAGTCTTTGAAAATGTGAATGAACAGTGCAGTATCATTCTAGACCTTCA
Source organism: Ostorhinchus rueppellii (assembly GCA_030068375.1). Classification (NCBI taxonomy): domain Eukaryota; kingdom Metazoa; phylum Chordata; class Actinopteri; order Kurtiformes; family Apogonidae; genus Ostorhinchus; species Ostorhinchus rueppellii. Next base: position 25,809,129 of record JAQQZY010000012.1, read on the forward strand.
CTGGCATGGGAAATACTCATGTGACATCACTGACAATGAACAAAGTTGGTTTAACAGTAGAACATGCAGCATCAGCAGCATCCAGCTCCACAGTGAGGCCCAGGCACCGGGACTCTGAGGACCTGCTCCTGTTAAAATCTCCGTCGCGCCTCAAAGGGCTCAGTGCCGTGCTGGTTTTAACATTAGTGTGCCGTTACCTGATTTGTGGGTTTGGTGGAGGTGGGTTCGGGGCCGGGGGGGCCGAGTAGGCCCCTGGGTAGGGTAAGGGGGCGGGCTCTGCTCTTCGTCCCCCGAGAAGCTCCTCCTCCTGCCTGCCTGACTGAAGGGCCGTCGACCAACCGGAATCTTCCTCTCTAAACACCAAGCCAGACTCGGGTAAGCTACCAGGGGCTTATTACACACAGGGGGTCAGTTCAACTGGCACGTGTTGTCAGTGATCAGATGTATGTGTCAGGAAGGAAAGTTCAAAGGTCAGAGTGTAGGGTGAAACTGTATTGAACCTCAAACTGTTGTCACTTGTGTTCAGATGCCCGTTTGAATAAGCCCCTGGTTAGCTGATCTCACACTGCCAGACCCACGTAAGCAGATGCATAGTTAGCTACAATGAGCAAAGCTACATTAACAACCAAAATATGGAAGTCAACAGCTGCCAATATTAAAATCTCTATAAGATCATATAAAAATTTTCTCCGTTCGCATTTGAGGTGTGGACATTGAATTATACCCAAAAAGGAAGTTTTGTATGATTTGCTTCTCCGAAATAAACAAAGAATGGGAAAAAAAAGAGATTGTATGAGATTTAGGGGATTTATCAGATGAAATTAGTTGAATTCTGTTTCTGTGGATCAATTCCAGTCAGCCTACATGAGCCTCCCCCTAGCAGTGTGTCCATTTGTTTTGATCTACAATGTGGTTTCATAATGAGATATCATGAAATACTGCAATCACAAGTATGTAAAAAATGCACTGCAGTACACATACAAAAGAACAGTCTCATTCTGAAAACGGTAATCACTTCTCCAGATACAGCAATGAGTAATGGTTGTCATTAATCTTTGAAGACACTTTGCCAAATCATGTTCAAGTTAAATTTGTGTTTATTTCACACATTATGGTACAGAAATGAAAAGTCAAATTTAATATCAGCAGCCAAACACTTCCACATGAACTCAGTAGAGTATTAGCATCTGCTACTGTGGTCTGAAGCTTTGGGCCTACATTTGAATGCAAGACCAGGCCTCTGCTGTCAACCACCTGAATTATCTCACACACTTTTTTCCCTTGTGTTTCCAGCTGTGCAGGCTATGTGTTAATCCCACTCAATCGGGCGAAGACACTCATTTCATCTTTTCGCAACATCCCGCAATGTGACACATAAGGTCAAATGAACATATTCCTGAAAGCCAACAGGTAATGTGACCACTCAAACAGCAACAGAGTTCCCACCTCAAGTGTAGCCAATGACAGGAAGAGGTAGGAGAAATGAAGAAGACCAAGAGCAGTAAAGAAAAACATATGGGACTGTAGAAAACCATCTACTCACTTTTCTTTTGGCCTTTGTACTGCTGGGCCTTTTTCTTCTGTTTGGGCACAGATGGAGGCATTTCTCTGTTACCTAGAATAAGATCATATGTCATCATTACAAATGACAAAACTGGAGGCATAAGAGGAAGGAGGGAAATCCCAAAGGTTTAGTCTGGAACGACAGGTTAGTGAACATCGCTAAATGGTCAGGTGGTCTACATGTCAGAAAGCAAACTAAACTGACTTTACATTCAAACACAACAGAGGAAAGTAGCAAAATCTTTTCTACTTTTTTTCCACCATTCCATTCCTAGTGTTGGTTTGGAGTTGCTACAAGTTGTGCAGCTTCTGAGAATCACTTTGTTAGAGTCATGTTATTATGTCACTGTATAGGTCTGTATACATTCATCAGAGAAACCACAGCAGCGTTAGAAAGAAGCATGCTAATGTTAACTATTGTTATTAAGATACCCTCCAGCGACTATCAAAAAAATCCCACTGCTTCCCACATAAACCCCACAGAAAATAGTTTTAATATTTAGTTTGCAGATCAGAATGTAGTTATTTAAACTTCAATCCTGTACTGTTTATGGAAACATGCAACACCACTGGTTACACTTATCTTATCTGATCAGCTATCACAATGCCAGCACGCCTAACCAACTGTGACTATGACCACACTAGCCAGTGCTCAGGATACGAAACTGAAAAAAGTTTAATCTTTGCAAGCCACACCTTACACCTTCAAAGACCCTGTTGGGAGTTCATTTAATGACCATACTGAAGCTTCAGTATGGTCATTCAGCTTTTCTTCTTTGGATTTGACAGAACGGCCACTGTGTCAGCTCTGCATCACAAACACTGAGTTTATCTTGTAGTCTGCAATAATAATACCTCCATCCCCTGACAAGTGCTTCTGGATTCTGAAAGAACTGGCTCTGAACCAGCCCTGGAAATGCCTTGGCGGAAAAAGGGTGTCAGTGAAGAGGCCAGACCAGACTATCAGTATTAGCTGATCATCAGTATAGTGTGTGTATCGTAGGGATGTAATTTATCGATTGACTAATCATTAGTTAGTTGACCTTATTGATGGATTAACAATTAATTGATAAGTGTTGATTTTCCTGAGAATCTGAATCTCTCTTTCAATAGGGTCTGTAAGAATAAAAGCTAAATATTGTTTCTATACTTTATGACAAAAGTATGCCATATTCCTTAATGATTGATTTATTGTACCATTAATGGATACAGTACAGGCAGTGACATTTATGTAGTATTCATTCATTCATTCATCTTCTATACCCGCTTTATCCTCACTAGGGTCACGGGGGTCACATGGAGCCTATCCCAG